>JZKD02S1935418.1:0-21015 GCA_000966675.3 Picea glauca | reverse complement strand
TTGTCTATGCCTTCTAATTTCTCAACAAGCTTTGTGCTTGCAGACATCTTGTACTTACGACAACGAAAATAACCAAAAATTGAAAATGCTCAAAATCAAATTTTGATCTTACCAGCCAAGAGGTGTGCTTGGCTGAGGCGAGTAGCCTGATGTCTTCAAATTTGAGAAAATCCAAATTTTACCTCTTCAAATTTGCTCTGCGAATTTCTGGACTGGTGCTTCTGGTTTTCTGGTACTTCTGGAACTTCTGGTACTCTGGTTTTCTGGTACTTTGTGAAACTAGGGTTTCGCTTTCTGGAGGATCTAGCCACTGAAACGGTGCGCTCTAGGTGCCAAATTGATCCTTGGGGGAGGGCACAACTTTCTAGGGTGATAGAGAGCTGAAAATACTCACTTTTTCAAAACCCTAATTTTGGGGTACGATAACAGTGATGTTTTTCCTCTTGCAGATTGTACTTTCTTCAGGTTGGCTCTGACACCATGTTAATGTTTATGCTATTATTATAGTTCTTTGCATTTCAATATATAAGAGCATAATAAGAACAAGATCACTTAGAAATACACAACCACAAGAGACACAATATTTATCC
The DNA here is from genome assembly GCA_000966675.3 of Picea glauca. Classification (NCBI taxonomy): domain Eukaryota; kingdom Viridiplantae; phylum Streptophyta; class Pinopsida; order Pinales; family Pinaceae; genus Picea; species Picea glauca. Next base: position 20,425 of record JZKD02S1935418.1, on the reverse strand, counting down.
TGGGAAACCCTCTGGGGGAAGAAAACCCAGCAAAACTTCCTTATCATAAATAACTTATACAATGTTCAAGAGATAACTCAACCAATACAGAAAAATCCTCCTCAAGAGATGCGCCACCCTTCTTTTCCTGTCTCCAACTTGTAAATGCAACTTGCCTCATAAGCGAATGAGCAAGTGAAGTGTGTGTAAGAAGTGAGGCGCTAGCCTCTTATTTATATCAATCTGGCACGTGTGAAGAGTCACCATCTGGCAGGGCCGACCTCTCACTCTGGGTGGGTANCAGAAAAATCCTCCTCAAGAGATGCGCCACCCTTCTTCTCCTCTCTCCAACTTGTAAATGCAACTTGCCTCATAAGAGAATGAGCAAGTGAAGTGTGTGTTAGAAGTGAGGCACCGGCCTCTTATTTATATCAATCTGGCACGTGTGAAGAGTCACCATCTGGTAGGGCCGACCTCTCACTCTAGGTGGGTAAACCCACCTTTTATAAATTTTAGCCCTTTCATTATAACCGGTGGGGCCGACTTCTTATTCTACACAGTGTAATTGTCCGATGACCAATCCACAAAAGGGAATTTGGTCCTTATACAATTACTGACATGATTAATCCTCAATGGGGATTAATCCAATAACAATAGTAACAATAATGACATGATTAATCCTCAATGGGGATTTAATCCAATAATAATAATGACAAGATTAATCCATAATGGGGATTTAATCCAATAACAAAATAATAATAAGAATGCTCTTCGCTATTACATTATTTCAACACTCCCCGTTAACAAGAAGGGTATTCTTTATCAGCATCATGTGAGAGAGGTCTGCATCATCGGTGGCATCTGGAGGACAGTATCATCAATATCATCTTGAACAATTGTCTATCACATTTATGAGTCATCAGAAGTTTTCTTCATTAGCAACATCATCATTCTCGAAAGAATGCTATCATCATTTGCATCAAACATGTATCAATAAAAATGATACCTCATCATAGCACTAAGCTGGCACATCACAATACTACATTGGCTCAATGTCACAGTGGTTAAGCTGGTAGCTTAGTATCAGTCACATCTTGCTTTACATCTAACAACTAGGTCAGAAGCAAGTATCATCATCTCACTTTACGTCTAACAACTAGGTCAGAAGTGAGGAATCACAGCATCATGCTTTACGTCTAACAACTAGGTCAAAAGCATGACTCATCTTTCTTTACGTCTAATAACGACGTCAGAAGCAAGGAACATCAACATCTTGCTTTACGTCTAACAACAAGGTTAGAAGTGAGGAATCATCGGTGTTATTCTTTACATCTAACAACTAGGTCAGAAGCATAACTCATCTTGATTTACGTCTAACAACGAGGTCAAAAGAAAGGAACACATGACGTCACGCTTTACATAGAACAACGAGGTCAGAAGCATGGCTCATCTTGCTTTACGTCTAACAACTAGGTCAAAAGCAAGGAACCAACGGCGTTATGCTTTATGTCTAACAACTAGATCAGAAGCATAACTCATCTTGTTTTATGTCTAACAACGAGGTTAGAAGAAACGATCACACAGTGTCATGCTTTACGTCTAACAACAAGGTCAAAAGCATGACTCATCTTGCTTTATTTCTAACAACAAGGTCAGAAGCAAGGATCACATAGCGTCATGCTTTACGTCTAACAACGAGGTCAAAAGCATGACTCATCTTTCTTTACGTCTAACAGTGAGGTTAAAAGTAAGGAATACATCTACTCCCCCTTTCAGGGAAGGTCCTTTCGGACAATACCAATCTTATCTCGAAAGTGTTCAAACTTTACACGAGATAGAGGCTTAGTCATCACATCAACAACCTGTTCATCCATGCTAATGTACTGGAGCTTTAGGGCTCCTCTCTGTACCATGTCATGGATGAAATGATAGTAGATCCCTATGTGCTTCGACCTATCATGGAACACAGGATTCTCTGTCATTTTAATACAGCTTTGATTATCACATAGAATCGTAGTTGCTCTCATCTCCAAATCAAATAGGCCTGTCAACAACTTTCGAATCCATATAGCTTCGCAACTAGTAGAACATGTGGCAATGTACTCTGCTTCTGCTGTGCTAAGAGCAACACTGGATTGCTTCCTACTCTGCCACGAGATCATAGCTGATCCCAAACTGAAACAACATCCGAAAGTGCTTTTTCTGTCAGCAATGCTTCCTGCCCAATCTGCATCAATATATCCAATTAGAGTGAAGTCTTGATCTCCATCATAGCTGAGACCATAATCCATTGTACCCTTAAGGTACCTCATCACATGTTTTCCAGCCACTAAATGAACACGTCTGGGCTCCACCAAAAACTGACTCAAGGTGTTCACTGCAAAATAGATGTCTGGTCTGGTGTTCGTCAGGTACATCAGTGATCCTATAATCTATCTGTACAGAGTGGCATCTATCAAATCTGACGAAGTATCGACTAGCAGCTTCAGCTTTGCTTCCATGGGTGTATTCATGGACTTGCATTCGAGCATGTCGAATCTCTTGAGGATTTCGACCGTGTACCTCCTCTGGTTAAGGAAGATTCTTTCCGGACTCTGCCATACCTCAAGACCTAAGCAGTAATGCATTAGGCCAAGGTATTTCATTTCAAATTTAGCGGCAAGTCTCTATTTACATTCGATGATGAGATTTTGTTCTCCAGTTAAGAATAAGTCATCCACATATAGTAATAGTATTATTGGTTTATTATCCATAATTTTGAAGTAAAGATTTGAATCTACTTTACTCTTGGTAAAGCCCAAGATCGTCAAGAAACTGTCTATACGGCCATACCAAGCTCTGGGAGCTTGCTTCAATTTGTATAAGGCTTTCTTCAATCAACAAACATGAGACTTCCTGTCTTCAACCTCAAATTCTTGGGGTTTCTCTATATACACTTTCTCTTCAATGACACCATTCAAAAAATCTGTCTTCACATCCATCTAGTGCAGCTTCCATTTCATCTTGGCAGCAAGAGCTATAATGGTTCTAATCGAAGTGTATCTGGCCACAGGAGCGAATGTCTCTTCATAGTCGATGCCTTCCTTCTGGGAAAATCCATGAGTGACAAATCTTTCTTTATATTTCTCAATACTTCCATCAACAACATGTTTTATCTTGAATATCCATTTTGATGATACCACATCCTTACTTTTCGGTCTGGGAACAACTTTCCACACATCATTCTTTATTATGGATTGGTATTCCTCTATCATGGCATCTGCCCATTCCTTCTTCTAGATGGCCTCTTCAAAACCTGTGGGTTCTTCATCAAGTAGATTGCACATCAAAGCTATGTAACTAGAGAATGGTTCTGGTTTCTTTACCTGTCTCGTCGTTCCTTCTATAACACCATACTTCTCTCCATCTTGAATAATCTCTCTTGCCCAAGCAAGCATTCTTTTATGGGAGAAGGTCATATGAGGAGGTTCTTGAAATTCTATTATATCATGATCTTCAAGAGTCTCCTCATCAGGGGAAGGTATGACTTCCCTTATAGGTTCTGCAGCTCTAGGAACTTCCCTCATAGATTCTGTCATCCTGGGATTTACAGGTTCCTCTTCACATACCTCTTCAAGTTGGCATCTTCTTGATTTCTTAAGTGCAGCTTCTTCATCAAAGGTCACATCCCTGCTGATATCGATATGGCGGTGACCAGGTATGTAGATTCTAAAGGCCATGGATACCTCACAGTATCCCACAAATATTCCCTTCTTTCCGGAGGGCTCCAGTTTGTTTCTTTTCTCTTTTGGTATATGAATAAACACTAGAAAACCAAATATTTTGAGATGGCTTACCTCTGGCTTCTTTCCAGTGAACATTTCTTCTGGGGTCTTGAACCCAAGTGCACTATGGGATAGTTTGTTCTACACATAAACAGTTGCCATAGCTGTTTCTTCCCATAAGCACATAGGAAGATCTTGATCATGAATCATGGTCTTCACAACTTCCATAATCGTTCCGGTTTTCCTTTCAGCAACAATGTTTTGTTGGGGATTGTAGGGAGTAGTTAGTTCCCTCTTGATCCTGACATCTCTGTAGAAGATTATGAACTCCTTCGAGGTATATTCTCATCCATTATCTGACCTAAGTATCTTTATCTTTCTTTCAGAAAGATTCTCTATCAAGGCTTTGAATTCCTTGAATTTATTGAATACTTCATCTTTAGATTTTAAGAAATATATCCAGGTCTTACAAGAATAATCATCAATGAATGATACATAGTATACATACCCGCTAATGGAGGATGATGGAATTGGGCCACACACATTTGAATGGATGAGTTCCAATACTCCTTCTACTATTTTGTCCCTCTTTGGAAAAGGGTTCTTGATGTTCTTCCCTTGGGCACATCCATTGCATATGCCTTCCTGATCAACCTTGAGTTCTGGTAAATCTATGACAGCTTTTCATATGTATGGTAGCACCTTGTAGATGATGTGGTCCAATCTTCTATGCCAAAGTTTGCATGAGTTTTCAATGGCATGGGTCATAACAGTCTCTTGGTGACCCTTCATCTTATATAAACCATTTTCTTCACTTCCGATGACGATTGCTTCATTTATGGTTTCTCCCTTAGCCCACATAAGAACTTCTCCATCTATGAAGGCAACTCTATAGCCTTTCTTGTCTNTTCTTCTAGATGGCCTCTTCAAAACCTGTGGGTTCTTCATCAAGTAGATTGCACATCAAAGCTATGTAACTAGAGAATGGTTCTGGTTTCTTTACCTGTCTCGTCGTTCCTTCTAGAACACCATACTTCTCTCCATCTTGAATAAGCTCTCTTGCCCAAGCAAGCATTCTTTTATGGGAGAAGGTCATCTGAGGAGGTTCTTGAAATTCTATTATATCATGATCTTCAAGAGTTTCCTCATCAGGGGAAGGTATGACTTCCCTTATAGGTTCTGCAGCTCTAGGAACTTCCCTCACAGATTCTGTCATCCTGGGATTTACAGGTTCCTCTTCACATACCTCTTCAAGTTGGCATCTTCTTGATTTCTTAAGTGCAGCTTCTTCATCAAAGGTCACATCCCTGCTAATCTCGATATGGCGGTGACCAGGTATGTAGATTCTAAAGGCCATGGATACCTCACAGTATCCCACAAATATTCCCTTCTTTCCGGAGGGCTCCAGTTTGTTTCTTTTCTCTTTTGGTATATAAATAAACACTAGACAACCAAATATTTTGAGATGGCTTACCTCTGGCTTCTTTCCAGTGAACATTCCTTCTGGGGTCTTGAACCCAAGTGCACTATGGGATAGTTTGTTCTACACATAAACAGCTGCCATAGCTGTTTCTTCCCATAAGCACATAGGAAGATCTTGATCATGAATCATGGTCTTCACAGCTTCCATAATCGTTCCGGTTTTCCTTTCAGCAACAATGTTTTGTTGGGGATTGTAAGGAGTAGTTAATTCCCTCTTGATCCTGACATCTCTGCAGAAGCTTATGAACTCCTTCGAGGTATATTCTCCTCCATTATCTGACCTGAGTATCTTTATCTTTCTTTCAGAAAGATTCTCTATCAAGGCTTTGAATTCCTTGAATTTATTGAATACTTCATCTTTAGATTTTAAGAAATATATCCAGGTCTTACAAGAATAATCATCAATGAATGATACATAGTATACATACCCGCTAATGGAGGATGATGGAATTGGGCCACACACGTCTGAATGGATGAGTTCCAATACTCCTTCTACTTTTTTGTCCCTCTTTGGAAAAGGGTTCTTGATGTTCTTCCCTTGCGCAAATCCATTGCATATGCCTTCCTGATCAACCTTGAGTTCTGGTAAATCTATGACAGCTTTTCATATGTATGGTAGCACCTTGTAGTTGATGTGGGCCAATCTTCTATGCCAAAGTTTGCATGAGTTTTCAATGGCATGGGTCATAGCAGTCTCTTGGTGACCCTTCATCTTATATAAACCATTTTCTTCACTTCCGATGATGATTGCTTCATTTATGGTTTCTCCCTTAGCCCACATAAAAACTTCTCCATCTATGAAGGAAACTCTATAGCCTTTCTTGTCTAAAGCTAATATGGAGAGTAAGTTCTTCTTTAGGCCCGGTACATAGAGTATGTCCTTCATTGTTATTGAGTTTTTTGAATCAAGCTTGTAGTTTGATTCTCCTATTCCCTTGATGGGATATTGNCCTGAGAGGGCTGAGATCAAGACATGGTCCTTAATCATCTTCATAGGTGGTTCTTCATCTTCGGCAATGTGAGCATGTTGCCTTTTGTTCTTCCTCTTGTATCCTTCTTTTCTGACTGGAGAATTGTTCGCCTTGTGTCCCATCTTATCACAATGATAGAATTGTATAGATGAGAGATCTCGTCCCTTGCGTTGTCCTTTCTTCTAAAAATTTCTTGAATGAGATTCCTGATTGTTTAATTTGTTTGATGGTTGTGGTTCTCTATGAGATTCCCTTTTGAAATAGGGTTTCTTCTTTCCTCCTTTTGTATGAGTTGCTAGGGCTTGATCATCGTCCCTTGCTAGTATCACTTCACAGTTGGCTACCCTTGTTTCTTCTTGGATGCATACTTCCCATAGGCTTTCAAATTGTAGTTTCTCCTTTCTGCCACATACTGAATGGATGAAGGCATCCCAAGGTCTTGCAAGAGAATTTTGGGCTGTCATTACAAATTCATTTTCATCGATGGTGTCTCCAATCTCTTTCAACTATTCTTTTATTTCTGAGATTCGGGAGAAATATTCTTGAATCATTTCTCCTTTCTACATCTTGGTATTCTTCAATTGAGTTCTGAGATTCATATTTCGATTGATGTTCTTTCCTTCATATAGTTTTCTTAGCGCATCAAACATCTCCTTCGGGGTCTTTTTTTGACGATACATATGGGATTAGGTGGTCTTTGATTGAATCTGCAATGATTCTCTGAGCCCTGATTGAGTCCTTTTGATGCTTTGCTTTCTCTACGACATCTTCGGGTTCTTCCACTTCTTCTTTGATAAATATTGATAGGTCATTCTCTGTAAGGATTAGACCAATCCTATACTTCTAGGCATGGAAGTTGTCTATGCCTTCTAATTTCTCAACAATCTTTGTGCTTGCAGACATCTTGTACTTACGACAACGAAAATAACCAAAAATTGAAAATGCTCAAAATCAAATTTTGATCTTACCAGAAGGTGCGCTTAGCTGAGGCGAGTAGTCTGGTGTCTTCATATTTGAGAAAATCCAAATTTTATCCCTTCAAATCTGCTCTGCAGATTTCTGGACAGGTGCTTCTGGTTTTCTGGTACTTCTGGTACTCTGGTACTTCTGGTACTTCTGGTACTTTTGGTACTCTGGTTTTTTGGTACTTTGTGAAACTAGGGTTTCACTTTTTGGAGGATCTAGCCACTGAAAAAGGTGCTCTCTAGGTGCCAAATTCATCCTTGGGGGAGGGCGCAACTTTCTAGGGTGATACAAAGATGAAAATACTCACTTTTTCAAAACCCTAATTTTGGGGTATGGTAACATTGACGTTTTTCCTCTTGTAGATTGTGCTTTCTTCAGGTTGGCTCTAATACCATGCTAATGTTTATGCCATTATTATAGTTCTTTTAATTTCATAAGATAAGAGCATAATAAGAACNCAAGCTTGTAGTTTGATTCTCCTATTCCCTTGATGGGATATTGATAATCATCTCCAAGAGTTACTTTCTAAGAAAACTTCTTTTCTGAAATACAAGAGAGAGTATTTTTCTTACCAGTCATATGCTTTGATGCACCACTATCAATGAGCCATGTGTCCTCTCTAGGTGATACAGATCCTGAGAGGGATGAGATCAAGACATGGTCCTTAATCATATTCATAGGTGGTTCTTCATCTTCGACAATGTGAGCATGTTGCCTTTTGTGCTTCCTCTTGTATCCTTCTTTTCTGACTGGAGAATTGTTCGCCTTGTGTCCCATCTTATCATAATGATAGCATTGTATAGATGAGAGATCTCATCCCTTGCGTTGTCCTTTCTTATAAAAATTTCTTGAATGAGATTCTTGATTGTTGAATTTGTTTGATGGTTGTGGTTCTCTATGAGATTCCCTTTTGAAATAGGGTTTCTTCCTTCCTCCTTTTGTATGAGTAGCTAGGGCTTGATCATCGTCCCTTGCTAGTAGCACTTCACAGTTGGCTACCCTTGTTTCTTCTTGGATGCATACTTCCCATAGGCTTTCAAATTGTAGTTTCTCCTTTCTACCACATACTGAATGGATGAAGGCATCCCAAGGTCTTGCCAGATCATTTTGGGCTATCATTACAAATTCATTTTCGTCGATGGTGTCTCCAATCTCTTTCAACTGTTCTTTTATTTCTGAGATTCGGGAGAAATATTCTTGAATCATTTCTTCTTTCTGCATCTTGGTATTCTTCAACTGAGTTCTGAGATTCATCTTTCAATTGATGTTCTTTCCTTCATATATTTTTCTTAACGCATCAAACATCTCCTTCGAGGTCTTTTTTTGACGATACATATGAGATTAGCTGGTCTTTGATTGAATCTGCAATGATTCTCTGAGCCCTGATTGAGTCCTTTTGATGCTTTGCTTTCTCTACGACATCTTCAGGTTCCTCCACTTCTTCTTTGATAAATATTGATAGGTCATTCTCTGTCAGGATCAGACCAATCCTATACTTCTAGGCACGAAAGTTGTCTATGCCTTCTAATTTCTCAATAATCTTTGTGCTTGCAGACATCTTGTACTTACGACAACGAAAATAACCAAAAATTAAAAATGCTCAAAATCAAATTTTGATCTTACGAGAAGGTGCGCTTGGCTGAGGCGAGTAGCCTGGTGTCTTCATATTTGATAAAATCCAAATTTTATCCCTTCAAATCTGCTCTGCAGATTTCTGGATAGGTGCTTCTGGTTTTCTGGTACGTCTGGTACTCTGGTACTTCTGGTACTTTTGGTACTTTTGGTACTCTGGTTTTCTGGTTTTCTGGTACTTTGTGAAACTAGGCTTTCACTTTTCGGAGGATCTAGCCACTGAAAAAGGTGCTCTCTAGGTGCCAAATTGATCCTTGGGGGAGGGCGCAACTTTCTAGGGTGATACAAAGATGAAAATACTCACTTTTTCAAAACCCTAATTTTGGGGTATGGTAACAGTGACGTTTTTCCTCTTGCAGATTGTGCTTTATTTAGGTTGGCTCTAATACCATGCTAATGTTTATGCCATTATTATAGTTCTTTGAATTTCATAAGATAAGAGCATAATAAGAAAAATATCACTGAGAAATACACATCCACAAGAGACACAACATTTATGCTAGGAAACCCTCTAGGGGAAGAAAACCCAGCAAAACTTCCTTATCATAAATAGCTTATACAATGTTCAAGAGATAACTCAACCAATACAGAAAAATCCTCCTCAAGAGATGTGCCACCCTTCTTCTCCTCTCTCCAACTTGTAAATGCAACTTGCCTCATAAGAGAATGAGCAAGTGAAGTGTGTGTTAGAAGTGAGGCGCTAGACTCTTATTTATATCAATTTGGCACATGTGAAGAGTCACCATCTAGTAGGGTCGATCTCTCACTCTGGGTGGGTAAACCCACCTTTTATTAATTCTAGCCCTTTCATTATAACTGTTGGGGCCAACTTCTTATTCTGCACATTGTGATTTTCCGATGACCAATCCGCAAAAGGGGATTTGGTCCTTATACAATTACCAACATGATTAATCCTCAATGGGGATTACTCCAATAACAATAATAATAATAATGACATGATTAATCCTCAATGGGGATTTAATCCAATAATAATAATGACAAGATTAATCCATAATGGGGATTTCATCCAATAACAAAATAATAATAAGAATGCTCTTCGCAGTTACATTATTTCAACAAATTGTAGCTTGCCTCATAAGAGAAATGAGCAAGTGAGTTGTGTGTTTGAAGTGAGGCACTAGCCTCTTATTTATACAAGACTGGATCATGTGAAAGGTCACAACTGGCAGGGCCGACCTCTCACTCTGGCTGGGTAAACCCACCTTTAATTAATTATGGGTCTTACATAATAACTGTTGGGGCCAACTTCTTATTCTTCCCTTTGTAATTGTCCGATGACCAATCCGCAAAAGGGGATTTTGTCCTTATACAATTGCCGACATGATTAATCCACAATGGGGATTTAAATCAATAATAATAAGAATGCTCTTCGCAGTTACATTATTTCAACAAAGAAAGTGTGATGCACCTTATTTTGTGGTTCATTCTTGTTGCCTCCAATATGAGCTTGATCTCCAAACTCTTCCCGTCTACTCGATACATGCAATGCAATGGAAAAAAAAAATACAAACAACTCCTAATCTACTCTACAAGATTAGACTAATCCAATGTATCTATCAGGATTGAAAATCATATGAAACAATACACAATCTTTAAGGGAATAGGCCAAGTAATATCGATGATAACTTTAAAGAGATACTTACAATCATGGATGTTGTTGCAACAACTTCCCCAAGTCCTCCTCTTCCAACACTTTCACGATGTTACCAAGATCATAAGTTTGATATCCAAAATATTCCTCTTCTTTTCCAAGGAAAACCCTCATTAAGCGGGGGATATGATGGTGTTGATGGAAGTGTACCTTGCAACATGTGTGAGTGTTTCATCATAGTCAATGTATTCCTTTTGATAAAAAACACCACGAACAAATATCACTTTGTATTTCTCAATATTTCCATCAGTTGCATGTTTGATCTTGAACAACCATTTGGAGGTGACCATTGATTTTGCTTCATCCTGGAAACCACTTCCCACACATCATTATTCATGATGGATTGATATTATTTCATCATGGAATATTTCCATACTTGTTGAGCAACATCCTCAAATTGTTGAAATATTGTAACTGCAAAGAGTATTCTAATTATTATTGAGTTATTATCATATAGATCAATCCCCTTTTGTGGATTGTTCATGTTGGGACTCATGTATGACCAAATCCCATTTTGTGGATTGGTCAAACCCTAATTATATCATCCTAATTAAGAAGTTAGCCCCCAGGGATAATTAAAATGTCTTTAGAAACTAGTTTAAGAACTCGGCCCTGCCCAATCAAGTGACACCACCCTAGTGCCTGTCAGGTAGTATAAATAATAGTGGAAGCCACCTCATTATCTCACTCACTCAAGTCACTCAAAATGTGTGCAGGTTTGGAGATAGTTGCAGTTGGGAGAAGGAAGAGAGAGGCACATTGCTCAGTATTGGTTATTCTCTAGTGCTTGTTCGTTTATCTTGGCATTGTATTGAAAATATATATTAAGAAAGTTTTTGTTGGGTTTTCTCCCCAATGAGGATTTCCTAGGATAAAAGTTGTGTATATTGTAATTGTGTTTCTCTCAGTGATCCTACCTATTCTATTGTTATCTATTAAATTGAAAATAACTTAATAGCATCTCTAAAAATTAACATGGTACCAAAGCTAAGATGAAGACAACACCTTTCACTAGATAATCAAAAACATCATTGATGTTGTACAAGAAAATTAGAGCTTATTGTTGGAGAGGAATTTCATCCTGAAAATCACCTATGGAAGTGTGCCCTATCCTAGTGAACTTATTGGAAGCTTGAGCTCACATTTCTAGTGGCTAGGACCTGTGGGAAGTGAAACCCTATTTTTTTGGCTAGTACCAGAAAACCAGGAAACCAGGAAACTAGAACCAGTATGAAAAGTGCTAGTCTAGATTTTTGTTGACTCAGTTTCAATGTGTAAAATTTATATTTTCTAAAAATAGACTACAGCATCCTACCTGACTCAACCAAGCACACCTCTTGGTAAGTTCAGATTTAAATTCTGATCACTTTCAATTTTTGGTCATTTTCCTAGCTCCAGTTCAAGATGTCTGCAAGCACCGCGATTTTTGACAAGTTATAAGCTGTGGAAAAATTTCATTCTTGGAAGTATAGGATTGCACTCATTCTTTAAGAGAATGAACTTTAAAATTTTATAAAGGAAAATGTATCAGAACCCGAAGAAGTTACAACTAAAGAAAAGTGCCAGAAAGATGTGGTTAGGGCCAAAAGAATCATTGCAAAGTCTATTAAAGATTACTTTATCCCTCAAGTGGCTTCAAAGAAAACTCCAAAAGAGATGTTTGATGCCCTAACCAAAATGTATGAAGGAAATAATATTAACCAGAAGATGAATCTGAAAACCCAACACAAAAGTACAATGATGCAGAAAGGAGAAATAGTCCATGACTATTTCTCTAGAATTTCTGAATTCAAGGAACAACTGGAAGCTATTGGAGAAAACCTAGATGAATATGAAAGAGTAGCAACTAAGAAGAAGTAATATCAAGAGATGAAGATCAATCCTTTGCTAGTCATGATAAAAGAGGAAAGAAGAGGTATCGCTTCAAGAAGGAGACCCATCAACATAAATAATATCACCCTCCAAGGAGATTCCAGAAGTTTCAAAAAGGTCAAAGAAGAGAAAAAGATGTATCCTCTTATCAATGCTACCATTTTNGCCACCTCATTATCTCACTCACTCAAGTCACTCAAAATGTGCGCAAGTTTGGAGATAGTTGCAGTTGGGAGAAGGAAGAGAGAGGCACATTGCTCAGTATTGGTTATTCTCTAGTTCTTGTTCGTTTATCTTGGAATTGTATTGGAAATATATATTAAGGAAGTTTTTGTTGGGTTTTCTCCCCCATGAGGGTTTCCTAGGATAAATGTTGTGTATATTGTAATTGTGTTTCTCTCAGTGATCCTACCTATTCTATTGTTATCTAGTAAATTGAGAAGAACTTAATAGCATCTCTAAAAATTAACATGGTACCAAAGCTAAGATGAAGACAACACCTTTCACTAGATAATAAAAAACATCATTGATGTCGTACAAGAAAATTAGGGCTTATTGTTGGAGAGGAATTTCATCCTAAAAATCACCTATGGAAGTGTGCCCTATCCTAGTGAACTTATTGGCAGCTTGAGCTCACATTTCCAGTGGCTAGGACCTGTGGGAAGTGAAACCCTAGCTTTTTGACTAGTACCAGAAAACCAGGAAACCAGGAAACTAGAACCAGTATGAAAAGTGCTAGTCTAGATTTTTGTTGACTCAGTTTCAATGTGTAAAATTTATATTTTATAAAAATAGACTACACCATCCTACCTGACTCAACCAAGCACACCTCGTGGTAAGTTCATATTTAAATTCTGATCACTTTCAATTTTTGGTCATTTTTCTAGCTCCAGTTCAAGATGTTTGCAAGCACCACGATTTTTGACAAGTTATAAGGTGTGGAAAACTTTCATTCTTGGAAGTATAGGATTGCACTCATTATTTAAGAGAATGAACTTGAAAATTTTATAAAGGAAAATGTACCGGAACTCGAAGAAGCTACAACTAAAGAAAAGTGTCAGAAAGATGTGGTTAGGGCCAAAAGAATCATTGCAAAGTCTATTAAAGATTACTTTATCCCTCAAGTGGCTTCAAAGAAAACTCCAAAAGAGATGTTTGATGCCCTAACCAAAATGTATGAAGGAAATAATATTAACCAGAAGATGAATCTGAGAACCCAACACAAAAGTACAAGGATGCAGAAAGGAGAAATAGTCCATGACTATTTCTCTAGAATTTCTGAATTCAAGGAACAACTGGAAGCTATTGGAGAAAACCTAGATGAACATGAAAGAGTAGCAACTGAGAAGAAGTAATATCAAGAGATGAAGATCAATCCCTTGCTAGTCATGATAAAAGAGGAAAGAAGAGGTATCACTTAAAGAAGGAGACCCATCAACATAAATAATATCACCCTCCAAGGAGATTCCAAAAGTTTCAAAAAGGTCAAAGAAGAGAAAAAGATGTATCCTCTTATCAATGCTACCATTTTATAAGATGGGACATATTTCTAAAAATTGTCTATCCATAAGGGAAGAATACAATAAGAGAAACAAAAGGCACCATGCCCATACAGTTGAAGATGAAGAGCCACCCAAGAACAAGTCTAAAGAAGATACTGAAGACTATGTTTTAGTTTGAGACCTCTCAGGATCTGTGTCATGGCCTAGAGAGCACACTTGGGTCATAGACAGTGGTGATTCTAAGAACATGACATGTTAGAGGGACATTCTCTCTAGACTTACAGAAAATATCTTTCCCCATAAAGTTACAATCAGAGATGATTACCAGTGACCTATCAAAGGAGTGGGAGAATCCACCTACAAATTTTATTCAGGGACCCCAATGAAGATGAAGGATGTACTATATGTACCAAGTTTGAAAAATAACTTACTTTCCATATCAGATTTAGATAATAAAGGCTTCATAGTTTCTTTCATATATGGTGAAGTTCTTATGTGGACTAAACAAAAAACCATAGAAGATGCAACTGTTATTGGAACAGAGAAAGGTGGCATGTATAAGTTAAATGGTCACTCAGATGCAGCCTTGACTATTATCCCACATCAACTACAAATCCTTACCATATGTAAGAAAGGTAGTCAGAAGTCTACCAAAATTCAAGGTTGATCATGAAGGTGTGTGCAAGGGATGTGTAGAAGGAAAGAACACAAAGAATCCTTTCCTGAAGAGAGAAAGTAAAGCAGAAGGAGTCTTTGAACTCATACACTTAGATGTATGTGTCCCAATTCCATCAACCTCTCTTATTGGGTATGTATACTATGTGTCATTCATTGATTATTATTCTCGCAAGACCTGGATTTACTTCTTGATATCAAAATATGAAGTGTTTGGAAAATTCAAGGAATTCAAAGCCTTGATAGATAATCTCTTTGAAAGAAAATTCAAGATACTCAGGCCAGATAATGGAGGAGAATACACCTCAAAATAGTTTGTAAGATTTTACAGAGATGCCAAGATTAAGAGGGAGCTCACCACTCTCTACAATCCTCAACAAAATGGTGTAGCAGAAAGAAAGAATAGAACTCTAATGGAAGCAGTGAATACTATGATCCATGATCAAGATATTCCAATGCACTTATGGGTTGAAGCAACAAGAACACCAATGTATGTCCAAAACAAACTATCCCATAGTGTAATTGGGTTCAAAACCCTCAAAGAAATGTTCTCTGAAAATAATCCATAAGTAAGTCATCTCAAGATATTTTGTTGTCCATTGTTTGTACACATTCTGAAAGAAAGAAGAACCAAGTTGGACCCTTCAGGGAAGAAGGGAATATTTGTTGGGTACTGTGAGGTCTCTAAGGCCTTAAAAAATTACATACCAGGTTACCATCACATTGAGATAAACAAATATGTAACCTTTGATGAATATGAAACACTCAAGAAATAAATAAGATGTCAGCCTAAAGAAGTATATGAAGACAAACTTGTAGCTCCCAGAGTTGTATAACCAGTGAGGGAAGTTACAGTTCCCCCGATGAGGAGATTCTAGAAGATCGTTGTTAGGACCTAGTAATGTCCCTTTTTCACTACATCTTTTGCCCATTCAACCTTCTCATTCCTAAGCTAAATGACTATTATAATGAGTACTAAGACCCTTTTTCCTAAGGTATGAACTATTCATCTCGCTTTTATATTTTCATTTACTTAGCATGTTTGATTGGTAAAGTTCACATATTTTACCCATGAAATGATTTAACTAATGATGAAAATGCTTAGAACAACCCACTTCGAGAATATTGATGTTGTTACAACTATGCGCCAATCTTGGAAGCTGTTACATGACTACTGCAACAGAAGCCCGTCAACCCTGGAAGTTGTTACAGCAGATGCCACCAGTCCTGTTGTTATACGACTGCTGCAACACCTGCTGATGATAGATGCTAGCTCATGATGTTGATCAAGTGGAGTTATATATTTTGTATTAATGATATCAAACAAATAGCTTGAGAATCGGGGATTCTCAAGACTGTTTTGATTATGTTCTACTGAATGACTCTGACTTTAAATAGCAAAACTTTGGTAATGAAGGTTTAGTTTTTTTGACTGGAGAAAGAAAAGTAACATTGATTGTACACAAGCATTTCTGGCAATTGAATGAAAGAGTGGATTGAATTCCTTTAGCATACTGTAACCTATTTCTTTGAGTGGATTCAGTGAGAAGGAAAGGGCCCACCTTCCTCATTGATTCCCCTCCATTTTGAATTCTAGATTAGTTGTTTTAATTGTGAATGATTTAACTGTTAGACATTTCTAGAATACAACTGTTGTTACAGTTTATTTCCTTCTTGTTAGATGCGCATAAAGGCACCAGAGGACATGGAGGAAGAAACACTAAAATACTAGGGAGACAAACCATTGTTGATGAGATTATAGCTAGAGCAGATTCTTCTTCAGGATCTATTTTTCTCCCTACAAATCGTCCAAGAAGACGTGATCCGCAGTCAATAGAAATACCCCTTCTCAAAACATCGTTCTCATCAAGGGATGAAGCTGAAGCTGAATTCGAAGCTGAAGATTTGTCACCAACAAATCAGCAAGCAACACTGGAGAACATTGAAGATAAATGAACTATAGCCTGGAACAGGGAAAATCTAGAAGAAGTTGTTTATCAGATCAACAGTCAGATAGTCACTAAAGAAGAGTGGGACGTTGTTTGTATTGAGTGGAGAGAAAGAGCACATATGGAGAATCAAGGGGATAATTAAGCAGAGCTCCACCAAGAGAATCCACAAAACAACGAGGATCAGGTAAACAATGAAAATACTATCTCTACCTTGGTTTTTCCTATTTCTGATGTTCCCACACGAGGGATGGCTCCTATGAAAAACATACCTCTCTCATCTCTCCCAAATTTTCATGGATTATCTATTGAATATACGTATGAGTTTCTGTTTGAATTTGACATTTTGTGTAGAAGCTATGAATACACTACCACTGCATAGAATCTTAAACTGTTTCTAGCTACATTAAAGGGTAATGTGTTCAGATGGTTCATGAGCCTTGGAGGAGAAAACATTTCAGCATGGGTACAAATGAGGTAGATTTTCTTGAAAGAATACCAAGACTACTGTTGAACAAGGGAATGAAGAGAGGAACTATTCAAGATGTCACAGAAGGAGGACAAGACCCTTGAAGACTTTGTGGAGTGACTCCAATATAATCTACAAAGGTATGGACATCCAGATGTAAGTAAGGACATTCTGAAAACCATTTTGCTAAAAGGAGTTAGAGAAGATTGTTTAGATATGTTGAATATGATTGGCAAGGGAGATATATCTAAGGAATCCTATGAGGACATCGTAGATTTCTGCAAAAGATGTTCTTGAGGATCTACAAGGAATAAGTCAGCTACCAAGGATACCACTTTTTCAAGGGTACAAAAATCAGCTAATGGAGGAGCAACAAGAGCAGAAATAGGTAATATGTTAGAAAATTTCAAAACAGAGATGATTAACTCTTTTGCCTCACAAACGGATACTTTGCAGGTCAAACAGAAACAAGCAGAATCAGAGAAAGCATTGTGCATTTTCTGTCCAAATTGCAGAAAGAAACATCCACCAAGGGAGTGCCCACTAAAAAGTATCCAGGTATGCCTTATTTGTGAATTAAACCATGCCACTGACCGATGTTCCTCTCTACCAGGTGTAAAAGCATCAATGAAGGAAACTAATGAGGAAGTAGAGGTTGTCTATATAATAACACAAAGAAGACAATGGTAGCCAAGAGGTCAAGGTATGAACTCTCAATTCTCTCCTCCAACATTCAATTATTGGAACAATCAACTACCATATGGGCAGACGAATGCCCCCCCTCCAAATCAAATGCCACCCTCTTATCAAGATCCAAATGCATGGTCACCTATGCTACAACAACATAATCACTATGGGTAATGGAACCCATACGGGAGAGGCCCTCAACAATAACTCAGTTATCAAAACCATCACCAACCAAACCCCTAACAACAACAGTTCCAATCCCCATACCAGCAGGAACAACTGCAATTGTCGCCCAATGCCTCACCAAAAAATCCTCCCTTATGAATTCAGATGCTTGTGCAACCTAACCCAAACCCAAATAATAAGGTTGTTCAGAACATAGACATACATAATGTGCCAGCCTTATCTATTACTCCTATGCCTTGTGATGAAATAAAATTAAGATCAGGGAGAATAGTTGAGCCAATAATTTAAGATGCTCCATCTTCAGAATCAAATAAGGAATCAAGGGAGAGACCATCTGATGATACACAATAAATTGACCAACCTATTATAGAATCAACAGACCCACCATTCCCTGAAAGACTGAAAATTACCAAGCCTATGGAATTACCATCTTTCAATCTCCTAGGAGAATTGAAAAATATGCACGTTAATATTCCACTACTACAATCGATACGGGATGTCTCTATTTATGCCAATATTGTGAGGGGCCTCTGTATCAAGAAACCTGGATGAAAACCTAAAGAACCCCTCATAGTGCATGTAGTGGGGGATTTGTCTGAGCTGATGTTAGGAAAAAATCCATATATTAAATATGGCGACCCATGAAACCCTACAGTAACTGTTAAAATTGGACAGACTTCTATTCCACATGTACTAGTTGACTTAGGGGCAGTAATTAACATCATGCCAATAGAAACTATGCAGTTGCTACAACTTAGAACACAAATATGACCTACTCCTACTATTCTAGAACTAGTTGATCACTATACCATTAGACCAGAAGGAGTAATCAATGATTTAGTCATTTCAGTGGACTCATGGGAGTATCCTGCTAATTTTTTCGTTTTGCAACCCAAATCCCATCTGGGAGGCCATCCTCTAATTTTGGGACAACCATGGTTAGCTATAGCTGATGCTTTCATTGGTTGCAGATCTGGTGTAATGTCCCCAAGGCCGAGCCTTGTTGTAAATCTTGTTTATGAAATGAATTGTAATTATGTTTTTTTTTATAGGCTAGTGAGCCAAGTTAATATAAGATGGTGGGATTATGTGATTATTAGGCCAGAGAGCCTAAGTGTTGAAGGCCAAGAACTTGATTTTGTACATGTATCTATGCACATTATTAATAAAAATATAAACATCGCCATGTGCAGACTGACCACAATGAATGAGTGATGGGGGACTAAGCTTCCATAGAGTGGGCAAGGGATTAGGGGCTGGAAGGTGGGAAGAGGGGCTAAGTGTTGAGCCTAGGGACTAAGCCTAAGGACTTAAGCCTTGGGAATAATATTTTAATATTATTCCAAAAAGAATGTGAATATATGTTTTATCCTAATTTATGTTGGAATGACAAGTGACTTCCAAATAGGGAGGAATGCATGTTGATGGAACGCATGCAGTTTCATGGGTGACAAGTGTCAACCCAAGCACATGCAGATAAAATGGCTAAGATGAGTCGTGGTGGGGGGGTCTCCTCCATTCTACCAAACTATTTGAGCGTGAACCGGTCCGACCTCAACAAGAGACCTCGTGCATCTTTTGAACCGCACGTCCTGTCCGACCCCTACAAGAGACCTCATGCATCTTCTAAACTGTATGTCCCGTCCAACCCCTGCAAGAGACCTCATGCCATTCTGAAACCAGGGGGTGAAGTCTGTGTGTTGATTTCATGGATAACCTGTGTTGATTTCTGGAAAAGTTGATGCATCCTCTATCTGAGCAGATCGAGCCTGTGTGTGGAGTCTCTGTCCCAAAGCCATAACTGTGAGACCATCCTGTCATTGCTGAGCCTCTTTGGAAATCTCGTGTCTATTTTCCCTATTGGTTGTTATGGCCACGCAGTGCTGGACTACATGTGGCTTGTTGGCTAGTTTGTACAACACTCTCTCCAGGTGAGAGAGGTGATTGAAGTTGGAAGAATAGGTTGCTTGGCCTGTGAGCGACTCTCTCCAGGTGAGAGAGTGCGCAGAGGAAGGAGAGAACTCCTGGAAGGAACCCTATAGCTGCCATAGAGCTCGGAGACTTATGGTCCAATCTATTGCTAAAACCCAAGGCAAGGGAGGTTAGCAGCTGAAGGACTATCTAGGTAATAGAGAAGGTGTATACTCCTGGGGTGGAACAAGCATGTGGGGAAGGAGAGTCTGTGGCAGTGAGTATGAGTGGTTCCTAGAAGAAAATTCCTTCCTTGTGACTGTGTCTTTTCCTTGTAACCTCAACCTAGTCTAGGATTCCTTGCCTTGGGGTGGAGCTTAGTCCCAGCTCAAGGGTGACCCACTACTAAGATTGAAGAGCAGTGTGGTCTAAGGCTGGGAGGTTCATGGAAGGCCTGCACCTAGTTGGTGGAATTACCACTGTTTCAGAGATAAGTTCCAGATGATGTTTTAATTATGTTTCTGCATGTTTGTGTAATTATAATTATCATGTATTCTGTTGTGCATATGTATTAATGTTAAAGCCATTGATTATTTATAATAGAAATAATTCTTATGCTTACTCTAAGTTCTCTATTTAACCTACTTTAAATGCATGATATATATATATATATATATATATATATATATATATATATATATATATATA
>JZKD02S1935417.1:546589-565871 GCA_000966675.3 Picea glauca | reverse complement strand
GGGGCAGCTCCACCAAAGAGAAATATTGGAAAAAGTTTCCTTGTAAACTATTGTAATTTTGTAGTAAATCTGGTCTGTTCATTATAAGGTCACATATATGACAGTAGAAGTTATTTTTAGTTTTTTTTCCCTAGAAGGAAACCCTCTTTTATGAGGGAATTGTATTGTGGCTAGGTATTATCGTGAATATTGTATTCTAAGAGAGGAGGTCATGAGAGAAAGAAGAGGAAGTTACAATGAGTGTGATGTAGGTTGTATCCCTTCATTTTGTTGGATAATAAAAATGAAGGACCTGGAAATTTATCTGGTGGAAGTAGCCCACACTGGGTGAACCATGCATATTTGTGTCTCTATTGTATTGTGTATCTTCTGTGTTTTATTTCTGCATTTGTTTTATTTTATTGCTTTGTGATCTTATTTTTATAACAAATATATCATTTGAAGACATCGAGGAGACCATAGAAAGTACCACCAAGGTCTGCTCCAGACTATGGAATTCTGCTGATGAATTATTTGATTAGTTTGGGATGCCTACCATGGATAAACTACATTAGGCAGTCCCTAGCAAGTTAAGAATTACTAAGGTGGAGAAAAAACATAAATGATAGAAAGCAGAATATTGACCAACTCAAATAAGTCAAAAAATAAGTTTTGAATAAATATTTGATTCAACCAATCAAGCTGGCCACTACAGTAGATGCCCACATTAAAAGGATCCATAGATATTTGAAAATGGAATATGTTGACATAATATATTATAGGGAACTATAATTAGAGAAGATGAAACTTAATAGAATTGAAGATATAATCAAGGGATATGACACATGGTCCTCCTACAAGAAAAAGACAGATTCTGAGAAGTGCTCATAATTTTGTATTTCAAAATATTGTGCATTGAATTGTAAATTGTATCTGAATTATAGAAGGGAAAAAAGTAATTGAAGCGAAGAGATGTAACTGTGATATTGATAGTTACAGGATTTGACGAGACTCTCTTTTTTTATAAAATAGAGCTCCCTGTAATAGAAATGGACTTTTCCCCATTGTAACATTGATGATATTATTATCTCGTAGAATAAAGGATAGAAGGAAATTTTGGTGACCATGAATGTGTTCAGTTGTGTATGGGACTATTCTACATTTGCAATTGATTTATGAGTTTCTTGAATGATACTTCATATGAACTATTTATGTGTTTATTATTTAAGCAACTTATTCACGTTTGGTTACTTATGGATATAATTGTGATTTTGCAAGTGTGATCTATAACTATTTATGATTTATATATGTTTCATTATTGTTTTAACATATTTTTGTTGATCCAGGTGGATAGTGGTGGCCACCCACCTATTCCAACTTGATCCTATTGACAATTTTTAGTTCAACACGTTCTTTTGTACTTCTTTGTAATTGTGGGTTCTACACTTCCAGGGATTTATTAAGCCCTACACATCTTCCAGGTGGATATTGGTGGCCTCCCACCTAATCCATCTGGCTTATTTTGGAAGTTTTCATGTTAGTACATCTTTTTGTACTTCTAGGGCAGTTTGGGGGCCCTAAACAGTTTTTTATTTATTTCCACAATCAAACTGTAGGCAGAGTCAACATTTTATGAAATAATGTCTATTTCTTGAAAATACGTTTCCAACAAGCTATCATGCTCCTAAAACGGAGGTCGTATGCAAAAGTTACGACGTGAAGTTGAGGTACCAACTTACCCATCAGGGCCCACATAACTTTTGGCGTTTCATATATGAGGGTTAGGTTTTTGGATGTCTAGGGTTTTAGCATTCATGAGTAATGTTAAAAAGGCCTCTAGAGCCTCATTTTAATCATTCTTCTCAGACGAATGTGCGTAGTATCCACATCTTTTCTCATAAATAGCTACCACCATTCGAGCAAGTTGTTTTAGTTCTGTAGTTTTACAGTTTCAACCGATTTTATTTATTCAATATAAGTTATTGTTCACTAGATATTTGTTGTTGTTCTCCCTATCTTTGTGTGATGATATTCAATCTGTTATTCATTTTATTCCACTCATAAATTTGGATCAATTGTTGACATGAACTATTTTTGCAATCAGTAATAATATCTGATATTGTTTCTATCTTTTTAGAAATGTTCTTCATCAGGATAGGTTAGAAATAGTTATAACATATAAATTTTAATTTATTTTAATTAGTTATATTTATATTTAGATTTAGAAATAATTCTTTGGAGGAAAATTTATTCTACTCCTCTGTAATGTAAATTATTAGTGGCAACTAGTCCCACATATTGTTTGTAAATTTCCATACCAAACAAGAGCGAGTTTTATTGGGACTTGCCATTAGGGATTTTACCTTATTGATTGATAAACCATTTGGACCCATACATATAATTGGTGCTAGAAGGAGGGATATGAAAATGAATGGATAGTAAATATTTGTGTAACCCTAACCCTACACATTCTAATATGAAAATAAATATTTCTTGACATAGAGAATCTCGTACCCATTTGCATAAATAGATCCCTGACCCACAACGAACTCTGGTGCATAAAACTACTCAAACTTTGGGTCACCAGAGCATGTACCAAACCAATCCTGCAACATCAAGTTATGCTACTCTAAGACCTACTAAAATTGCCTAGTTGTTGGAACAATCTTGTGTCCTCACCCAAGCTATGAAGATAAATCTTAGGATCCAACTGGTTAAATACCATCTACCCCAGAGAAAGAGACAACCTAGACCTGAAATACTATTCGATGCCAATTCTCCAATAGACATTGGTATCCAACATCCATAACCTATAATTATCAACTTTATAACTTAGGGGAGTACCTATTCCTTATGAGATAACCTTTGAAGAATATTTATCTCTCAGTGCTGGTTATCCACCCAGTCCCCCAGATTTTCCCCTAGTTACCCCTAGAGATCCCTTTGAAGAAAAATACTCAGAAGAAGAACCTTAAGGAAGTCCCAAAGGAAATATTGCTAAAACTAATGAAAACCAAAATTCTAATCAACCCTGGCTTGCCCAGGATGAAAATGTTGTTCCAGAGGCCAATCACCCTTTACCCAAGCATCTCAAAAATATTCTACCAAATTTTGACCCTAGCAAGAAATATTTTGTTGAAGATCATGTTAGAAACATTAAGCTTGTTGTCAAGTTGATGAATGTAGAACATGAAGATATGGTTTGCATACATTGTTCCTTATACTTTTGAAGGAAAGGCGTCTACTTGGTATTTTATCTAAGACAAGGTTCCATTAAAATTTGGAATGAATTTGAAACTTATTTTACAAAGAAGTTTGGAAAAGATAAAACCCCATTAGTACTGGTTTTAGAATTATCTAATGTAAAAATAGATTCTAAAGAAAAACTTAAAGATTTTAATCAAAGGTTCCTGGTACTTATAAACCAACTGAGGATGTATCCATCAAATTCTACATTTCATCTCTACCTATCTCCATGGATATGTTTGTTAAGAGAGATGAGAAAGGTACCCTAGAAGATACATTTCAAGAGGAAATAAATGTGGAGAAAGACATGCTCAGTTCAAAAGGAAATCTCGGGCTTAACATTTACCAAAGCACATCCTCAAATACCAAGAAGAAAATTGCCCCAACAAAATCCCTTGCTGAGAAAAAGGACCAAGATTCCATGGATATGGAAATCTTACAAAGGTTTGTAAAGAAACTCACAAATGGTATTTTCTGAAAAGGAATGTTGGAGAAGGTACATCTACCATAAATGTTTTCAAAACTCCCTTAAAAAAGAACACCCCTCCCACAAATAAGACTACTCCACCTAGTGAGGGGATTAATATGAAATATTTCCTCAATATGTTCAAATCTTTGGCCTCTGGTGGTGAAGCTTCTTTATATGGAAAAGATGAAGAAGAAGGGGAAGAGGAAACAAAAAAATATCAATATAGGGATGCAGAAGGAACCTCTGGACATGAAGTTAATTCATTTTGGTATGTTTCTTGTAATTTATTGGGAGAAGATGAAGAGGATGACACTGAAGAAGTTCATTTATCTCTGAATGCTTACAACACTGGGATCAAAGGATTACCTACAACCGAAAATTTTCCATCCACTTCTGAGACTGGGGAAAAATCATCAACTACTCAAAAACATACTTCCAACACAACAAATCCTACATCTTCCTTTGTTTTGAATAACCTAGAGTATGACTTTGTGGAAGACTTGAAGAAAACTAAAGTTTATATTTCTTTGTTTGAGCTCTTGAAGTTACCACAAATATGAGAAAATTTTCTTAAGACTCTACAGGGATCATCTTCAAGTAAAATAAAAGATATTAATGTGGGAGGAAGCAAAATAAATGGCAAAGTTGTCCAAAGTGCAGATTATAGGAAGAAATATACTAAGAAGTAATATGGTGTTAATTCTTCCCTAATTGATAAGAGTTCAAAATTGAATACTCCTCCTTTCCTCTTGACCTTTGAATTTTTTAATAGAAATGTACAAAATTGTATGGTTGATTCAGGTGCCTCATCCAATGTTGTTCCTTATACATTATGTCAAAAACTGAATGCGAAACCATACAAAAGTGACATTTATATTGTACAATTGGATAGGTTAATTTTTGAAGTTATAGGGGAGCTCAAGAATGTCTTAATAAGATTTTCCTCTAACCCAAAAGTCCAAAAAATCATTGACATTATTGTAGTGGATAGAAGCATATGACCTAGTCTTAAGCATAGACTGGTAAAATACATTAATTGAATACTTTACTACTAACTGGTCACGTCTGTGGTTACCTAAAAATGGAAAACAAAATAATATTAGGGTAGATCGAGAAATATGTATGAAGCATATTTTCACTGATATTAATGACCCTAATGAGCCAGTGATGTTCAATCATTCAATTTTGGGGAACTATAGCATAGACACTTTC
The DNA here is from genome assembly GCA_000966675.3 of Picea glauca. Classification (NCBI taxonomy): domain Eukaryota; kingdom Viridiplantae; phylum Streptophyta; class Pinopsida; order Pinales; family Pinaceae; genus Picea; species Picea glauca. The sequence continues at coordinate 560,965 of JZKD02S1935417.1, read as the reverse complement.
TTTGGAGATTTTACTATTGATCTATCTTCACATGAGGAATCAAACAAACAATCTAAAATATTTCACTGTACTCATATTGTTGAGCCTAATTGTAAGATAGTAGATATGAAATATTCTAACTTAGATGTACATACTAATCTAAATGTAAAGACTGAATTGAATGTAGGTACTAATTCATACATAAATACTAATATTTGGAATTTGTTCTTTGATGGATCCAAGTCTAATGAGGGTGTCGTTGTTGGTTTCATTCTCAAATATCCTAAAGGTAAAAAAATATTGATATCTTGCAGAGTTAAATTCAAATGCACAAATAAAACTGTTGAATATGAAGCCTTGATTCAGGGGTTAAGAAAGGTAGTTGACATGTAGGTCAAATTATCAATTTTTTTTGGTGACTCTAGGATAAAATTGTCATTAGATAGGTACATAATACTATTCATTGCATTTATGGTCATATTAAACATCACCAACAAGAGTTATGGTATTTAATCAAGAAATTTAATGCTTTTAACATTTATCCTATTCCTCATTCTTTGAAAAAAGAAAACTAAAGCTAAATACCTGGATAAGATTGCCATAAAAATGTTATCACTTAACTCTACAAAATATTCTTTATCATTCATGAAATATAAACCATAAACAAACAATAACACACACACTACCAAACATAGGTCATAAACCTTTAGAAACAAGTTGTTCAAAGATGTGATTCAATTTTGAATCATGTTGCCTTCAATAAGACCCTGTTGTCATCAAGATGGTTTAGCTTTCTAGTAATCTCAGAATGAATGAAGAAAATAATTATCTCACAAGTATAGAGCATACCTTATATCAAAATTTCTCCTTTTGTTCTCTCTCCTTTTGTCTCTTCTTTTGATTGAGATTTAATTATTTACCAATAAGTTATGGTAGTTCAAATACCTTTCTTTTGTTAATCCTAATTAACTTAAGTAATTAGTTGAGACAAATAGATAATAACATATAAATAAGGGTCTATTTAAATAATAACTAAATAGGTGGGACCCCTTGTCACTCAAATTTTTGTTTCTTTAATAATCATCAAAACATGAAATATAATACCCCAAAAATTTAACTCAAATATCCTCCTTGTAACTCCCATCCTCATATTAATAGTCAAATATTTTAATATCAAAATAAAACATGACTATATCCAAAATTGAAATCATATCCATGTTGTCCAAAACAAAATTGTCTAAATGTGTATTTGTTGTCCAAACATACTTTCATACCAATCAAAACTATCCTCAAAAGAAAATAACATTAACAACATTAAAAACCATATTTGTTATRAGATGCAGTTTGCCTCTTTTCACTAATGCTCTCTTTTGATCTTTCTGTTGTCTTTCCTTCTGTAGCAACCTTAGGTTGATTGGAACCTTGAGGATGGATTTCACTGATGACATGGGAGACATTTTCCTTGAGGTGGAGATGAGAGGAAACTCATTCAGAGGAATTTTCGGAAGAGTTAGAGGAATTGGCCACTTTTTTCCCTTTATCAATCTTTGGTTCGGGCATGGTAGTTTTGAGGCTTTTTCTTTCATGTGAAGAATGGGATGGTGAAGCAATGTGATTATCTTGAGAATTTGGGTTGAATGACAGTGGAGGAGAGGGAAATGGAAATGATAATGTAGGCCAACCATTATGATATGCAACAGGTTGATGGATGATCTCTTTCCAGCCATCATTTGTAGGTGGTTCTGGATGCATAGAAACATGAAGGGGGACATGGATACCAGAGAAATTTTGGTGTGGCTAGAAAGGAGGCCTCTCCGGCCTAGGTTGCAAAATTCATTGGCCAACTAGATTAAATAACCCATCTTGGAAAAGTTGATTTAGTTCTTGTAGATCAACGTCAAAATGTTTGAAAATCGTGGCCTTCTATGGCCTCTTTGCCAATTATTTCCTCTATCTCTGTTTGCACCTCTTCCATTGTTTCCCATGCTAAATAAACTCATCCTGAAGTAATATTCCAATCATAATATGATTTTTTTTATAAATCGATTCACTAATACTCTACCTAAATAAAATGAAGATGTTGGCTCTATAGTTCACAACATAAGCATATGCAATCCATCCATTGGCACAACTTCACCAAATCCAATTTAATAATTAACTGCAATTGAACAGGGAATGATAGGGTCATTGAGAATATGAGGGGGTTTATAATGAATGAAAAATGGTAGCAAGGACGGGATCAACAATGAATATTGTTCAAGCAAACACAGAGTCCTTTTCTTCCAAAAACAATATCTCCATGTCAGAATTTCCAACCCATAATCATTATCCAATCCTCTTTAATATTTTTTCTTTAAAAATAATATTCAAGCTAACAAAACAAGGGATGGATAAAATGCTATTGGGAATGTGGTGGGTGTATAATGAGCAAAAAATGAGACAATGAACGAGAATAATAGAGATTACTATTTTGTTACAAGAATAGTTCATTGACATTAAAATCAACATTTCCATTATCCAACAACAATCATTTGAATATCCATAAAATTATTTGAATATCCATTGTTTACCATGCACATTTATTTCCAAAACTCCCACCAAATTCTATTTGTGCCATAACATTCTTTTTAAGATTCAACACACAGAATCCATAACAATTCTTTTTAAGCAACAATATTTCTAAAAATTTAGAAACAAGTTGTTCAAAGATGCGATTCAGTTTTGAATCATGCTGCCTTCAATAAGACCCTATTGTCATCAATATGGTTTAGCTTTCTAGTAAACTCAGAATGAATGAAGAAAATAATTATCTCACAAGTATAGAGCAGACCTTATATCATAAGTTCTTCTTTTGTTCTCTCTCCCTTTGTCTCTTCTTTTGATTGAGCTTTTATTCTTTCCCAATAAGTTATAGTAGTTCACCTACCTTTCTTTTGTTAAGCTTAATTAGCTTAACTAATTAGTTTTTATTTGTTTGTTAATTTGTGCGGGACCTCTTGGTTACGCGATTAACCTGTGGCTTGAGAAACCGCGACTCAGGGGCATCTAATCCGTCAAAATCATCCAGGGATTGCACCCAGCCTGAGCCACACCAACCCTTAACATGGTTGGATTTTTTGTCCCCGCAGGTTTCGAACCGGTGACTTTAACATCACGGAGTGGCTTAACAACACACTCCGTCACCGACTGTCCTACACCTCGGGGATGAGCTTAACTAATTAGTTGAGAAAAATAGATAATAATATATAAATAAGGGTCTATTTAAATAATAACTAAATAAGTGGGACCCCTTGTCACTCCAATTTTCGTTTCTTTAATAATCATCAAAGCATGAAATATAATACCCCAAAAATTTAATTCAAATATCTGCCTTGTAACTCCCATCCTCATATTAATAGTCAAATATTTTAATATCAAAATAAAACATGACTATATCCAAAATTAAAATCATATCCATGTTGTCCAAAAGCAAAACTGTCTAAATGTGTATTTGTTGTCCAAACATACTTTCATACCAATAAAAATTTTCCTCAAAAGAAAATAGCATTAGCACCATTAAAAACCACATTTTCTATGAGAGGCATTTTACATCTTTTCAATACTGCTCTCTTTTGATATTATTGTTGTCTTGCCTTCTGTAGAAACCTTAGGTTGATTGGAACCTTGAGGATGGATTTCGCTGATGACATGGGAGAAATGGTTGTTGAGGTGGAGATGAGAGGACATTGATTTAGAGGAATTTTCAGAAGAGGTAGGGGAATTGGACACTTTTTTCCCTTTATCAATCTTTGGTTCGGGCATGGTAGTCTTGATCCTTTTTCTTGCATGTGAAGACTTGGTTTGTGAAGCAATGCGATCAACTTGGGAATTTGGGTTGAATGGCAGTGGATGAGAGGGAAATGGAAACGATACTATAGGCCAACCTTTATGATGTGCAACAATTTGATGGACGATCTCTTGCTAGCCATCATTTGAAGGTGGTTTTGGCTGCATAGCAACATGAGGGGGGAAAATAATATCATAGAAATTTTGGTGTGGCTAGAAAGGAGGCCTCTCAGGCCTAGGTTGCAGAATTCCTTGGCCAACTAGATTAAAAAACCCATCTTGGAAAAGTTGATTTAGTTCTTGCAGATCAACGTCAAAATGTATTGAAAATCGTGGCCTTCTATGGCCTCTTTTCCAATTGTTTCCTCTACCTCTGTTTGCACCTTTGCCATTGCTGCCCCTGCTAAAGAAACTCATACTGAAGCAATATACCAATCAAAATATGGAATTTTTTTATCAATCCATTCATTGCTACTCTACCTAAATAAAATGAATATGTTGGCTCTATAATTCGCAACAGAATCATATGCAATCCATCCATTGACAAAACTTCACCAAATCCAATTTAATAATTAACTGCAATTGAACATGGAATGATAGAGTCATCTAGAATATGAGGGTGTTTATAATGAATGAAAAATAGTAGCATGGATGTGAATCAACAATGAATATTGTTCAAGCAAACACATAGTACTTTTATTCCAAAAACAATATCTCCATGTCACAATTTCCAACCTAGAATAATTATCCAATCCTCTTTAATCTTTTTACTTTAAAAATGATATTCAAGATAACAAAACATGGGATGTATACAATGTTATTGGGAAGGTGGTGAGCGTATAATGAGCGAAAAATGAGACAATGAACATGAATAATAGCGATTATTGTTCTGTTACAAGAATCATTCATTGAATTTAAAATCAACATTTCCATTATCCAACAACAATCATTTAAATATCCACAAAATTATTTGAATATCCTTTGTTTATCGTGCACATTTATTTCCAAAACTCCCACCAAATTCTGTTTGTGCCATAACATTATGTTTAAGCTTCAACCCACATAATCCATAACAATTGTTTTTAATCTACAATATCCAGGATATGGCGATATTTTATTTAAATTGCCCAATACCAATCTCCAAAAAAATGACAGGGTTATCGAATTATGAAAATTCCATTTTTTCTTTTAAAACCATATATATTCTTTAAACTGGTAAAGTGTTCTTCATGAAATTTTCGACAAAACGATTTTACTAAGTTAAAACCAAGACCAAAATATCTCAAGTCGACACGAGAGGAAACCAATCGGAAAACCCTTCGACTATACATCACATACAATTTACATTACAACCCCAAATATCAGCTGCCAAAACAAATCGAGGTGGAAACCCCATTGTGAACATGGTTATCATCAAACCCACATCAAATTCAAGTTGACTAAATTCCCTCATGGGTAAAAAACAAGCGGGCCATAGTTTTGTGGGTCGAATCCATTTTCCCACAATACTTTGAATCTGGGTTTATATTATTTACTTGCCCACATTATCAGACGGGAAAAACAAGGTTTGGGACTGGAAAATATGCACAAGCCTCAAGGTATGGCTGCATGTAAACCCAACATATTTTCTTCCTAGAGTGACTGTAAGATAATACACAGAGCTCCATCACCCTTTTAAATAGTGGAAAGGATGATACAAAAGGGATACGAGACTTCAAAAGTGTGGATATGCAGTGAGAATACAACACAATGATCATGAAACCGACTGTTGTTTATCTTTTATGGTGGAAACCCTAAAAAATAATCATACAACATGAGTGAAACTGAACATGGTCTCCCATAGACATTTTCCAACAGCCATAACAAAACGATACCACCTTTGCTACATGCTCCATATGACCAAAGACTTCATGTAGAATAGAATGGTGAATCATAATTTCATTTGAAACACTTAAATTCCAATAGGAAGAAACCCAAATCAAAATGCGAGTCACACAACCAGAATGCCCACAACAAATCCATTGTAAACTTTGAAGCACAAACACATTCCGTATGCAAACTCTAGGAGCCAAAAAAATAATTTTATCTGGAGCAGAAAGCAGTCAATGAATGAATAGGTAAAAGACCATACTTGTTACAAGAATGATAGCAAATTAACATAGCATAATTTCTTTCACCAAAGGATGAGCATAATGGAAGTGCTACTAGCCAGAGCAACCAAAACAAGCACGAATGGAATAATGAAGGTGGTGGCTTCTAGGTAGGGTAAGAACAACTTACAATAAATGCACGTCACTTCTCCTCTTTCCACATTAAATTCCATCAACCACATCCAACAACGAAGAGAACTTAACCTCCAAGACTTGTTCCATAAATAATATCAACCATCGAATCATCCAAAATAACACATCATTTCCATGTTCAAACTTGAATCGGGCTCCCTCATGGATTTTTACAACTATTATATTCCCATTTAACACCAAACATCAAAATAATATGTTGCACATACCTTGCTAGTGGATAATTGCCAATCAACCTAATACTTGTGTGCCCATATATGAAAATGTATTATGAGTTAGTATGAGACCATATTTGGAGTAGTATATCAAAATCTAATGTAGCAAAAGGAAACTAATATGTTTAATAAAATAAACATTTCCTCCATTTTGAAATCAATTTGCTTAGCACCCTCAACAACCATTAGTTGCACATGGAAATAGGTTAGGATTTCCACTCTTATTCTCAAACTGTGAATCTTTCTCATAAGGTAATTATGAGCACGATAAGAGGAGCAATTTCTATCATTGTTTTTATCAAGGGGTCCCACCTATCTAGTATCATTTAAAAAATATATAGGTAATAATGCATTGCAACCCATTTGCGGGCATGAACTTTATGTTTCACTTTTTTTAGGCGTCAATAGTGAGAAAATGTAAGACTAACAATTCATCTACGCATTATGAGGTGATTAACTAGGGAACTAATAAGATTCTATGAACTGTCAACCTCGAGACCAATTTCTCTCCTGCAAAAAAACATTCCTTTATCAGGATACTTAGATAATACAAAGACATATTCACTTGGACATATGATGAACTTAAAATTTTTGATACAAACATGATCCAACATGTAATACCAATGAAGCCTGACACAAATGCCTTTCAATAGAAATTGAGGAAAATGCATCCCAATGTAGAACCTCTAGTGAAAGGGAAATTGAACAAGTTACTGGATGCTAAAATTATTTTCCCTATAATACATACACAATGGATAGCCAATCTATTCCCTCTGAGGAAGAATAATGGGGATATTAGACTGTGTGTAGATTTCATAAATGAATAGAGCCTCTGAAAATGAGAACTATCTTGTTCTTCCCATGGAGAAGATTCTACAATGTGTTTCTAGGTATGAGATGATATCACTCTTATATGGTTTCTTAGGATACAACCAAGTCTTAGTTTCCCATGATGATCAACTGAATACTACCTTCATAACTAAATGGGGAACATATGCCTATAGGAAAATTCCTTTTGGACTAATAAATGTAGGTTCCACTTTTCAAAGAGCTATGGACATAGAATTCATAAGATTGATTGGTAACTCTATTGTAGTATACTTAGATTATTTTAATATGTTTTCAAAGAATAGAAAAGACTGTTTCCATCATCTTGGGAATTTTTTTGATAGATGCAGAAGGTATGGAATTTCTCTTAACCCTAGAAAGTCTATTTTTGCAGTATATGAAGGAAAACTTATAGGGTTTTTGGTATCCAAGTCGGGGATAATGATTGAGACATAAAAAACATAGGTCAATTAAAATATTTCCTTTCCACATAATAAGAAATCGATGCAATATTTCCTTGGCAAGATCAATTTTGTGCATAGTTTGTTCCAAATTTCTATGAAACTATAAATCCTTTGTAGGAAATGATCAAGAATAATGTTGAGTTCAAAGAAAAAGGATCCTTCATCAAGATTAGGGAAGAAATAAAAAAATCACCATCTTTATTGACACTTGATTTAATAAATATTTTATCTTATATACATTCACTTCTAACATTGCATTTGCATCCATTCTCACTCAGAAAAATGATGAAGGAAATGAATTTCCAATTTCATTCATGAGTTGAAGATTACAGGGGGCAGATCCAAAATTTCCTAATGTAGAGAAACATTCATATGTTGTCTTTAAAGTAGTGAAGTACTTTAGGCCTTACCTTTTGAAATACAAAACCAAAGTGGTAGTGCCTTACTCTGCAGTTAAAAATCTATTGGTGCAAAAGGATTTGGGAGAGAAACTATTAGAAAAATAGGATCACAGAGCAATAAAATAAAAACAAATGCGGAAATAAAACACAAAAGATACAGAATACAATAGATGCCCATATATACATGGTTCACCCAGTGTGGGCTACGTTCAACAAATAAATTGTCAGGTCCTTCCTTTTTATTATCCAACAAATGAAAGGATACAACCTACAACACACCTATTGTAACTTCCTCTTCTTTCTCTCACAATCTCCTCTCTCAAAACACAATATTCGAAATGATGCATATCCACAATAAATTTCCCTCATAAAAGAGGGTTGTCTTCTAGGGAAAAAAAACCCTAACATAACTTCTACCATCAAATCTATGACCTTATAATCAATGGTCCATATTTACTATGAAATTACAATATACATTTACAACGCGAATTTTCCTTCAGGGGCTTCACCCCCGAACCCCCGTTGGGGGCCTGCTTCCCCCAGGACCCCCCAAACCTTGCAGGGGGGCAAGCCCCCCCTGAACCCCCCCCCGCATGGAGGTATGTACAATATTCTAGGGTGTACAATCTTCATGGGGTATAAACAAAGTTTAAAACAAAGACCTATGAAATAGGAAGATAATCAGGCTCCACAACTAACATAAACAAACTCATTGGATGAATGTCTTGCAGGAATATGACCTGGATATTAGACCTGACAAAATAGTGAAAGGGAAAGGACTCTACAAACTTTAAGTAGATTCAAAAGAAGCATAGAGTGATGAAGAAGAATTATATAATGAAGGATCTCTATTTGAAAATCAAGATTATTACATCCTTGATCATATTGACTCATGGTACTATGAGCTAAAATATTCCCTAATGTATGGTAGTTCCCCCAATATCTAGAACCTAGAAAGAGGAGAGCTATTAGAATGAAATATATACAATATCAACTTATAAATAAAATTGTCTTAAAAAGGAATTATCATAATGTTCTATTAATATGCATTGAAAAATCAGATGTGGAAAGGGTTATCCATGAACTACATGATGGCCATACTAGAGGAAATTTTGGAGGGGACACCACAATAGACGAAATCCTTAGGGTAAGATATTATTGGCCAATAATGTTTAAATATGCTTATGCATATGCCGAGAAGTGTGAGGTTTTTCGTAGGTTAGTTAGAAGGGAGAAAAAACCTACTTTCCCTTTACAACATATGTCAGTTGAAAATCCATTTCAATAGTGGGGTTTAGACATCATTTGGGACATCAATCCCAATTCATCTAAACTCCACAAATATATGTTGATAGCAATTGATTACTTCACAAGGTGGACCAAATATATACCTATGAAAATAGTTAATGAGAACTAGGTGATTTCGTTCTTTGAATCCCACATTATGACTAGGTCTGGTGTCCCTCGGTCTCTAGTGTTTGATACTACAAAAATTATATTTTTCATCACTAAAATTGACTAAAATTTCTCTTGAAAAGAATATAAAAATCAAATACGAAACCAATTATTATCCCTAGGGAAATGGTCTTGTTGAGTATACTAACAAAAATTTGATTAGAATCCTTAAAAAAACTATGACAGATCATTAGATAAGTTGGCATATAGCTTTTCCCAATTCTCTTTGGGCTAATAGGGTGACACAAAAGGTAGCCTTAGGGAATTCTCACTTCTTCCTAGTGTATGGTAAAGAGACTATTTTACCTAACCATGTCTTCTTTACTTCTTTGCAACTATCCCAAGCTTCCCTAGAAGATAATTCTCTAGTTATGCAACACATATTGAATACTCTTCTTAAACTGGAGGAAGAAAGAGAAAAATCAAAGAGAAATCTAGACCAACATAAGGAGATAGTAAAACACTAGTTAGATAAGGGTTCAGTTGGCAACAAATTTTTTCAAGTTGAGAACCTAGTTCTAATGTGGGACAAAGACAATGAGACTAAAGTTAAGCATATTGAGTTACAAAGACTTTGTCTTGGCCCATACCAAGTTCAAGAGAGAATTGGAGGTATAACTTTTAAACTCAATACTTTGTAAGTGTAACATCTTGCTCTGGTGCACTGAGAACCCTTATTATTTGAGGACACTTGCTCGCAAGTGATCTGGAATTTTATGATGTTAGACCATTTATACTTGATTATGATGCGATTGATAGATGACATGATGTGTTACTATTTGATGTAGACGGGTGCTATTGACTCAGTTTTATTGAGTGTGAAGGGTTTTTGACCTTGAGGATGAAGAGGCATGGGTAGAACCCCCTTGGACTTCAGACTGAGTCAGGGAGTGTACTTTTGGGTGATATGTTTACTATGATGTTTCATTCGATTTGATGATTTGTTGTTGACATTTCTGACATGATTGTTGATGATGCAGGCTAACGATAGCTTGCCGACCAGACTCACATATGGAGTAAAGGGGCCACACACGATTTGCAGAGAGGTTGAGGGAGAGGGGTGGACAACAGCCCTGCCACCGCCAGCTAGCACTCCCGCTGTGGCTCGAACTGTAGGTTAACGATTACCTAGTTCGAGAGGATCCACGATGCCATGAGGGTAGACTGCAACAGTCACTCACGATGATTCTAAGGGGCGCGCAATAAGGTGGGGGCCTTATTCCTTAGAACCCTTAGTCTCCTACAAGTTCACCTGGCGGAGTGTTAACTCCAGGGGTTATAGAGGTCTACCAATCAGTCCAGTCGACGAGTGGAACCCTTCGAGCACGTGGTGCATCCTGAAGGGCACGTCGCATAAAATAAACTCAGTTGGCGAGTGGCACCCTTGGAGCACATGGTGCATCCTGAAGGGCACGTCATCCAAAAGAAATCCAAGAGGCGAGTGGCACCCTTGGAGCAAGTGGTGTGTCCTGAAGGGCACGTCGCAATAATGTGGTTGGAGGATTCAGCCTAATTATCCCTAAGTCATCGACACCTGAATGAAACCTTAAGATTTTCCCCCAACCAATCGTCGCCTAGCTCAGAATCTAATCCCTAAACCTAAGACTTTTCTAGGAAAAAAAAAAAAAAAAACAAATTNNNTAGTGTGACCTTAACAAAAAAAATTTGCAAGGAAGAAATTGATTCCTAATGGGTGAAACAACACAAGACATTAAATAATTAAACAGGGGGGGATTAATAAAAATAGGGATTAATTACTCTTCTAATCTTTCTTTATGAGACCTTATACATATTTTTTCCTTACTAAAAAAAAGGGGGGGAAACTTTTGTCTTTAACTTTTCCTTTTTCTAGGTAATGAAATTCAAAACATTTTTCTTACCATATTTAATATAAAATACAAAAACATGTCCACCACTTAAATGATGAAATATAAAAATATGACCACCCCTAAAATGAAGATTTATTTTTGTGATTATAAAATACCAAGGTAAACCACACCCCCCTAAAAATGGGAAACTTCATTAATATAGTTAATTTGAAGGCTATTAAGTAAACAAAAACACACACACACACACACACACACACACACACACACACACACACACACATATATATATATATAATAAATGAAAACATTTATTTAGTGCATTACCTTTTAGGTTTTTAAAAAGAAAAGGTGGGAAATGAGCTTTAAGAAAAAAAGAAAATAAATTATGGAAAAGGTAGGGATGCATGACATTTGAAAAAAGGGGGATTTTTAGGGTTTGATTAAAAAACTTAAAAGAAATGGATTTAGAGTTTTTGGGGAAAAACCTAATGGGATTAGGTCAAAAAGGAGGATAAAAGACATGAGAGGGGGGGAAAGGGGGACCCCTTTTTTGGAGCGATTAGTATTGTTATGCTGCCAGAGTAGAGACTGGACTGATTTCTTGTAGGAGTTGGGGATTCTCAGCTGACTTGAGTGGTAGCTCAGCCTTAGAGGTGAGCTGGGAAGCTAGGCTACTGTCTGGGTTGTGTGTGGCCCCTTTGCGACTCGGGGGGCTAAGGGGGAAGGAGAGTACCCATAGCATTTGGATGGGAGGTACCGATGAGTCCTCTACGGTTGGCAAGAAGGAGCAGGAGCGGCGGGAGCACAAGAATCATTTGTTGCAAGCATTAAGGACACAGGTATGTAAATCTCTGGGCAATTCTGTCTTGCTGCGCGTGTTTATAAACTGTACTTTAATGGCCTTTGTGCAAATGGGTAGATCTGTGGTTGTTGGTGTGAACGTGTAGCTTCAATGGTTATTCCGCTTTTCTTTTTCATATATGCACAGTTAGGGCTGAATAACTTGTTTGGGTTTATGATTATTTCATTTTTTTTTTATTTGGAAAAATTTTAGGGTGAATAAATTTGTACTGGGTACAGGGTTAGTTCATTTTCCCTTTATATTTGGCTCGGTTCATGGTCTCTAGGAAAATTTTTCGGCGTTTCTTATGACTGTCATTCACAACCAGTTCTACAGTGGGTTCTTTCTACCTTGGGCGTATTATAGCTGCTTTGGGTGTGTTTTTCCCAGTAGGTTCCTCCTTTTGCTTCGGGCGTTCTTATCTGTATAGACGATGTTCTCAGTGGGTTTTTCTCCCTTTTTCACTGGGTGTTTTCATTTATGCAGTGGGCGTTTTATTTTATGGATGGGCGTTTCTTTGTGACCCGGGCAATTCTAGATAGGGTTACTCCTTATTTGACCAGCCAGAAGAGATAGAATCCCTATCGTTGTCGTCTGAAAGGTGCAATAGAAGTCTTGGTAACCCGTCGTAGGTCCTTGGGTTTCTTAAGATTCGCCAAGGTTCCATTTTGGATAGTCAGATGCGTTTTTCCTGTGGATTCAAATTGTCCAGCCCTTTCCGCTCATGCCCTTGAATCAACGCTTTCACATTTAAGTGCATTGAGATTTTAACCCTTGCCGTAATCATTCTAACTCGGTGCTTGAGATTTTACCACAGTGAGTCGGAGCAATCTGCGTTTTAATTTAGCGCCTTGACATTTTAGCATACAGTGCGCGTTTTTAACCTAAAACACTGCACCCAAATTTTATACTAATCATATTTAAGAGCTTTAGTCTTTAGAATATAGTCTAGGCATTAATGCAATGCTTTCAGACTTATATTAGGCATATATCCAGTGGGGGCTTTGAGATTTAACACGGGTGGGCGTTTTATTAAATATTATTCCTTTTTATGTGTATTTATAATACTGGGAGGAGGCATTCCATTTTACCCGTGGCGGTCTTTCGTTTTGAGATCCTGCGTGCATTTTTTTTTTCTTGATGAAATTCTGGGTGTGTTAATTTCATTTTGTACAGGCCTGTGTGCATTGTTTACCGAGGGGGGGCCTCTAGCTACCACAACGCGCGTTCTCTTGCGCGAACGGTTCTATGAGCAGTTTAATTAAAAACTAGTTTGCTATTTGTTGCATTCCTGAAACGGATAGGATTAGAACTGGTTGGTGACCCTAGCCAGGAGAAAATTAAGTCAATGTGGTGGTTGTTTCCATTCCATATATTACACCTTTAATGATTATGCAAAGTGACAACGTTGCATTAAAGAGTATTTCCATCAAAGCTAGGTTTCCTCTTTTACTGTTAATACATGCTAAATGTGACAGTTGTGATTCAAATGTTTACTCACACTGTTCATTAATAAAATTTAAAATCTCCTTGACTTGTTTCAATTTGATAAAACTTGTTATAACTCCAGTGCTCCTTTAGATTAGGGTTTATGGGATCAGCCCCGTTTATTAACAGAACATGTGGATTTCATTAATGATAATGTTTGTAAATTCTGGAATCAAAATGTATTTGACGTTATGTAATTTCAAAATATAAATTGTTTAATCGCCACAACTGTTTATTCATTTTACCTTCCAGAAGTTACAACCCGCGCCCTTGTTGTACCGTTGGCACATGAGATGTATAGTGTGGTTATCCCCTTGGTTAAGAAACATCAAGACTTAAATTGATATATTTTTATGATTATGAACTTATCAATTTTTAAATGATTACTTTAGTTAGGCTCAAGAAGTGTTCTTTATTAGTTGGCAAAATGGCAAGGTCAATTTTTGTCAATGCACGATTAAATTTTATTATGAAATCAGTTGGCGAATGTAGATGACTTCATTTAGGGTATGGACGTCTTTATTATTGTATTTGGGAGTTATTTAGTAGATCGGCATGGTCATTTATTGCAAACGTATATTTATATTTGATTCGGCACCAATTCCACACACTTACCCTCCACAGAATTATTCTCTCTGATTTTAATTAATATTTGTTAATTTTCAATGATTATACTTGTTATTGGCAATGTTAATAATAGGCATTATTTTTAATACTTGTTATATGCTTATATGTTAATAGCGTTTAAATT
>JZKD02S1935417.1:420666-435159 GCA_000966675.3 Picea glauca | reverse complement strand
TATCTATTCTGAGTAAGAGAGGGATTGCAAGTTCTCATGGATTCCAATGGAGACTTGAGTGTGAGATGATGACAGGTTCTTGAAGTCTGAAGCAAGTTCCATATCTGCATTCTATGGGCTCAGATATGCCATAGAAACTCTGGTATGGTTACATAGTTGTCTTGGTAGATATTCTTGTTTACTGTATGGTGAATGCTTAAGAAATTCTTGGTATGGTTTTTTTTATATGGTTATGTTGGTTGATTGATAGAGTGAGAAACACTCTTATGATTCAATACTAATACAATTGCCATAGTATACTGGTTGTTTATACATGATTAAGTAGAATTGTTATTGTATGGTTGAGGAGCATGAGTAAGTTGTGGGAGAGAATAGATGTGTTGTGATTGGTTATGGTTTAGATTGGAAAATGAAAGACATAAGTAGATATGACTGAAGGCGTGTTGCACCACTGACAGGTCTCGTACCTATTGACATATTGGTATCTGTTGAGGATTGATTCCTATTCTCAATTGGTGCTGAGTTGTGTAAGCTGAGTCTTGCATTGTAGAGTGGGTGCTCTTGTGGAGTTGTAACTCTATTTAGTTGTCACTGATAACCCAAGGATTGTAGTCCATAATAATAATAAAAATGTACATACATATTGTGTTCTTTGTGTTCCTTGTGGTGATGACTTATTGATGATATGGGTTGCTGGTATATGTTCTTGATGTATGTTCACATTTAACTGGTTATAAATGACAACAATAAGTAATGAGTAAATGGTGATTTCTAACTAAGGAGTTTTTGTGAAGGGGAAGTTTTAAAAAGATCCCTACACTGATTCATCCCCCTCTCAGTGTGGTCGGTGTGTCCAACAATAACTTGTATATAAATAACTATCTAGCTCCTTATGATTGGTCACCATAGCTATCTCCTTCTGCTTGGTCACCATCATCCCCATGATTCCATTAGTGATATCCAGCCTAACTACATCTAAATAAATTTAATAGTGTTCTACACTGACAAGATCTTCTTGTTTACAAAGGTTCCTCTTCATTATAGATGCATAGTTTCAGATCACTAAGATTTGAAACATTAAAAAATAGATTAAATTTATGGATACAGTGTTTATTCCACTAAAATACATTACATGGATAGTTTCCCCTACTTGAATAGGGTTCCCTGTCAAATTAGAGGTCCTTGGAAAAATAGGGGTCCTTGTACACCCAATTGTCCCTGTCGGACTGTGGGTGCCTCTATTTCTTTCATTGGAAAGCTTGAATCATGTGCAATGCATAATTGGAGACTCACATTGCAACGACTACTCTGGAATCATATATTGTATATGAACCAAGCTGCAAATATATGACAAGCAACAACTATATGTGTCAAAAGAAAATTATGTTAATCAATTAACAATTGTCACACACCCAAATCCTAAGTATCCCTTTTATATATAGGGTGTTTAAATTTCACTTTTTATAAACTATGTTACTTCCTTCATAGCTCCATCGTCTTTTTCTCGTCAAGATTTTTCCAACGACAATAATTTCACTCGAAACAAAGCTTTGGAATGGAAGTTGTGAACTTCCCAAGTTCTTGGGTTTGCATAGGAAACATCTCTCTTACCACCACATGGCACCCATGTGACACCTCATTCCCCATGCCATCTGATGTGGTGACAACCTATCCCTAACATGGAACTATCCTAACCTGCCACGGTGGAAATTTATTCCACGCAGGCCTACAACCGTCATCGCTCAGACCTTCTTCCGACTCACTCTCTGTTTACCTCCATAAAATATGGTATCTAGGAATATTCCCTCTTGATACCATCCATTCAAAGTTTGAGAGGTTCGAGTAGTCTCACTCCTCTCCATTTGGGGTATTTAGGAATATCCCTTCTCCTCGATGGGTGGTATTGATGTACTCATGATTTCTTAATTGACGATTGAGATCCATCTGATGCCTAAGGTTCACATGTCCAACTAGACCCCACTCTACTCGTCAACCTATTAATGACCAACATATTCCATCTTAAGGGAATCCTAGTTGCCTTGCTAGAAAACCACATCATCCATAACGTCAATACTCTATCTCTTGACGTGTCATGTGGCTTAGTATTCACTCAACACATGGACCCATCATGACTCGCCATGTCACCATAGGGTGCATAGGCTTGCTCAGCCAAAGATTGACATTTTTCCATTTCCTATAAATTGATTAGGATACTTAATTTAGTACTTTCTTAAAATACCACTCCTCAAAATTTATTTATTAAATCCTCATTAGGGGTAATTAATCTCCCCAAACTAATTATCCTCCCCTCCGTAATTACATATTTACTTAGCCTAAAAACTCATTTAATTTCCATTCTTGTAATGATTACCATATAATTTAATTAATTATATCACAACATAATTATTTTATGTTCTGATAGAATTAATTTAACTATAATATGATTAAGTTTATTAACCTTGATTATTATATAAATCAAGGAAGGTGGCTTATGACTTTGCACTATAATTTCCACATAATTTAATATATATGAATATTGAGAAACAAAAAGGAATTTAGAATAAATTTAATATCAAATATTATTTCCAGGTAATTAAAACCCTTTCACATGCAACATTGTATATGCATGGGACCCATTTAAACACTCATGTCATCACTTTGATAGATTCATTATCCATTTGAATTCCCCCTTCCATTTATTATGAATGGTCAACTCTGAAATTCAACACTGAAAAGTTTTTGGTGTTTGTGATTATAATATTGAGTATTATATCAATTCAGGCTTGGAACGCATGTGTTTAGCTCAGCACTCCAGTCACCAATCATAAGAGATTAGGGTTTTAATATTATTATATATTTAAACTTTATAACATATATTCCTTCACACTTTGAAATCTTCGGAGTCAATTTCTGCGAGCTCTTCTCATGACTTTGATAACCAATTAGGAAAGGGCTAGGGTTAATATTATAATATATTCAAAATTCACAATGTCCATTCCATCGTTCCAACGAATTCAGACCTGATTCACACGCGATGTCCCCTTCACTCTGAATGTTGGACTCTGAAGACCGATCACAAAATAGAACTTAATATTTAATAATGTATTGTTTGAAATCCATTGGCAGTCGCACTCCAAACAATTTCTCCATTCTCCATGCTCTAACGGATTATTGCTAATATAATTTTAAATATTTATACATTGAGAGAGAGGGAAGGTATTGTTTTCACAGGTGTTTAATAAATAAATAAAAGAGTATGTTTCCATAGTTCTTACTGGAGTGCAAAGCATCCTGTACATGGCATAATCCTTAAAACTAGGAACATGTTAGTATAGTTTAAACGTTTGCATAGAGGGAAGGATTTCACATTTCCATTAGTCACGCACCAAGCATAAATTTCTAGGTTGTAAATGTAATAGTTTACAATATTTATTATTCAAATATTAAAGTATTTAAATGGTAAATTTGGTATTTTACCAGAGTTTACCAATCCTTTCCATTCTTTCAAATTTTCCCAGAAACACATAAATACTTATATATATTTGGGCAATATTTATTTGTTTAAAATCTTTTTCCATAATAATACATTTCTTGGAGGTGAAGTTCTCCATGGTAAAACTATGATTTTTACCAGGGATTAATAATCTCCTATTTACATGTCTCTTTAAGATATTTTCAAGGAATATTTTCTAAGTCCATATATTTCCCCTTTGGACAATAACTCAGTGTGTAAATTCTGGTAATATTTGTTTCTTACCAAATCCAAATGAGATTGAATTATTCACAATTTTTTAATTTTAAATTTCATTTTACTTCACAATAGGAAATTGGGTTTTGTATTTTCCACTCTTTCCTTATACTAACTTTTAAAACACTTTACCCATTGTTAGCATTTGAACTATTTTCCTAAGGCCTAAACACAATTTTGATATCTTTTAAATTTTGTATCATATAAGCTTCAGGAAAACTTAAAATCATAAACATTTTTATGCAAAATTCAACCTCTTTATTTTTCAGATTTTTTTGTAGAAGTTCACTATTTAACTGTCCTTGTTGGAGCAGAAGATGAGTTGTAAAACTAAATCAACATAAGCATTCTCACCCATAAATATTATTTTAAAACACAGGAGGACAATAAGTGAGGATGTAAGTCAATATGAAATTCAACTGAAACATTTTCACAATTTCACTTAAATTTATCAGACCATTTTCAGTAGAGAGTTGAATTTACATTATTTTGAAACACATTCTATATTATTTATGGGCTTAACATTGCAGATATTTTCCAAATAAATACTTATCTAGAATATGAAAACAGATATAAATACTAAAGGGTGTGCCACATTCCACCTAACCATAGGGACATCTTCTCTTGGTGTATTTCACAGCTTGCCACTCCCTAGCCAAAGTATGATTCCATGAGAGAGTTATTATTTTTTTTAGAAAAATCAAGGGACGAAAGTTACTCTCCTTTTCCCACAGGAATCAAGAAGTTCAATATTCTATCTACCAAGCAAGGGAATCTGTTGTGATTTCTCATTCAATCACTCAAATTATTTGTAGCTATGTTTATCAGCATGATTAGAAGACACTTCCCCAATAGTTCTTGTACCCAAAAAACACATTTCTTCACTTCTCTTTGTTTTCTCATAACCATAGGAGTTTCCCACACTCCTCTCTACTCAAATTTCCTTCCAATACTCAATTGTGTGTGTCATCTCTTCTCTGCTTGTGATTTTCCTCTGTTTCTTGTCTTCTACAACAAGATTTCATGGGTCAAACCCCCAATCCATGGGTCAACCTAGAATCCTCTAGATGGGTACTTGTCTTCCCATGCTTCTGAGGAAAGGAAGTTCTAGTACAACACCCATTATTTTTCATAAATGTGGGAAGATGGTAGTTCAACCACCAACTTTCCTTCATTAACTGAAATTCTAGAAAAATGGGCAATATGGGTTTTTAATTGAAATTCTAGAAACAGGGGTGTTACGACAATATTTTAATTCACATCATGCAAAAATTGTACTTCTTCCACAGCCTAAGACATAATAAAATCTAAAAAAGACACTGGAAAAACTCATAGCATTATGCATAGTCCCAACCGCACATGGACTATAACAATCACATTGCATATTTCACATTAATAAATACTACCATACCTATGCAGGGATATACATGTGCGTAGGTGCATACAAATCGTGAAACAAAAATTCCTTGCACATAAGAAACAACACATTTCACATTGCATAGCACAACCACGACTAACAATTAATAAATAATAAATAATATTTAATATTTAATAAATTGCACATTTCATATTATGCATTAAACATTAACAAATAATACCATACCTTTGTAAAGATATACATGTGCATAAGAGTGCACAAATCATCAAAGCAAATGTCTCTGCACATAAGCATCAATGCATTGCAAATCATAATATTAATTATGTAGCTGTAGCAGAAGGTGCATGTACCGGTGCGGAACAGGTGCATGTACAAGTCTCAAAGTCACGACGTATGTGTACAAAACCATAATTGTGCAGAGATATACATGTGTGAAGGTGCAGACAAATCGTCAAAGAAACATTCTCCCCACATAAGTAACAACACAATGAAATATTAAATAATTATTTATTTAATAAATTGCACATAGAATATTTCCCATTGCACATTAATCAATAATACCATACCTATTTGGAGGTGCAGACAAATTGTCAAAGAAAAAATCTATGCACATAAGCAACATCACATTGCACATTGCAATATTAAATAATTAATAAATAATACTAAATAATTATTAATTAATTAATTTCACATTGTGTATTGCGCATTGCACATTAATAAATGATTATTGATCTTTTAATTATTTGTACATGACTATATTAAAAAGAATTTAAAATTCATTTTACACCAACTAACAAACATACCTATGCACAAGTGTGGATAAATAGTCAAAGAAAAAATCTACAAACATAAAAAACAATGCATTTCACGTTGAAATATTAAACAATTAACAAATAATTAATTATTTAATATTAAATAATTAATAATTAATTAATTTCTTAATAGATTGCATAGTGCATAAAGGAAAATATTAAAAAAATTTAAAAATCGTTTTTACACCTACTAACAAATGTACCTATCCAAGGATACACATGTGCGAGCATATGTGGACAAAAATTCAAAGCAGAAGTCTCCACACATAAACAACAACGCATTGCACATTACAATATTGAAGATTTGTTACAACAGGTACATGTACCAATCTCAAAATTCTGATGTATAGGTACAACTATATTAAATAAATAAATAAATTATTAATAGATTAATTATTTAATAAATTGCACATTCCATATTGCGCATTGCACATTGCATATTTCCGATTACACATTAATAAACAATTATTAATTTTTTAATTACTTGTATAGGACTATATTAAAAAAATTAAAAAATTGTTTTTATAGCAACTGACAGACATACTTATGTGGGGACATGTTCGTGCAACGATATACCTATGTAGAGGTGTAGACAAATTGTCAAAGAAAAATTATCCGCATACATAAGCAACAATGCATTGTACATCAACCAAACAAAATGACAAGGAAACACCATGCTTTTCCATGCTCAACGCTTTACTGTTTTTATGTTAATATATATCAAGTAAAATTATATTAGGGTTGCATTATTCTATATATCAGTTGTAGATGTTTGTGACATATGAGAACTTAAAAATATAACCATCACAATAGATGCAAAACAAAATGTCTTGCGCAAAACAAAATCCACAGTTATGGCACAACTGACAAGAGAAGAAACCAAAGATCTAGAAATACTAGTTGCATAAAAAAAAGTTGCAGGTATAGATTCACAAGTCTATATATGAACTTTGTATACAAAATTATTTAAACACACACACACACATAATTTAAATAGTTGAACTTTGTACTATTTAAACAGGTCCAAATAGCGTCAAGGTACATTGATACTAACAAATGCATATTCCAGTCCATTTCAAATTGTCTATGCAATATGCAATTGTATTGCACACAATCTGCTTTTTGGATTGAGAGAAATTCCATATGAAATATGTTTACAAAAAAAGTCCCAAGTGTTGTTTATATGCCATGTTATTTTTTGAGTGCATGGAAAATTTACATTGACCAATACAGGATGGCTACACATGTCACATAGCCAGTAAACAAAAAATGTTGTGGTGATGCATATGCAATGATTTCTATGTATTGTTTTCCATTTCCTTGGGCACAAACTAGAACCATAATTTAAATGTTTGTTAAATTGATCTAAATGCAAATGCATATAATATATACATTATTTACATATGTTATCTATGTACTTCTCATACAAGAAATAGCATTTTCATTGTGTATGCACTTTGGATCAAAAGTATTTACTTCCCATTGTTAACATTTCATTGTGTTTGTATTGAATTTTTACAATTAACCTATTTGCACATAGTCAATTGAACTGTTTCACCAAGATTATATAATTCATACATTATGCCAAAGTTTACATATTCAATTCAATTATTACAAATACAGAATAACTATACAAGCTTTACATACAATATTTTTTGTAGTTGTTTATGAACATCACATATTTGTTTCTAGATTGTTCTTTCCATCTGCTTCAGTGAATTGTTTTCTTCTACTATTCCAATGCATTTTAAACCTTTGAACACCTGATAAGATAGTTATTAGGATTTATAAATAAATAATTTATATTGCTATATCTCGGTTCAGTAACTTGTATACAATCATGAACCAAAGAGAACTGTGAACATATAGCAACTATAATAAATTTTTATGATCCACATTGCTACCAATCCTAGATTTACATATACATGAAATTGATTAACATGCAAATTCTTCCTTCTTGGATAGGTTACAAATAGGATGTCATTTGGAAATTATTTGAAGTATAAGAAGTTCACTAGGATGATGCAAATAATTCTATGAATTTTGTGCATGTAAGTGTTGAGAATATACTGAGCCTTGCTTGTACATGTGTCATGACTATGTGAACTAGCTTCTATGAAATCCCTAAATTTAGAAGATATGGCTTCGGTAAATCACCTTTCCTTGTTGCTCCATTGCATTTTGGGTGGAAGTATTGCAAATGTGGAAGTGCGGCGGTTCGTTGTTGTCCGGTAACTTTTATAGATTCGCCACATATGTATTAAGAATAGAATAGGTTTTTCCTGTGTGATCATCATACATGTGTTAAATTCGTAAGTATGAAAGATATAGGTCCAGATTGTACAGAAAGGAATAACTATTGATATCTGCATATGAAAGTGTAATAATTATATGGTTCATTTGCTTTGACAATTTCTAGGCACCCTGCATAGATGTGTCTTTCATGCTTTATAGAGTTTTTTTTCCTCGCATAGTCGAAATTCTACTTTTTTTCAATTCCTAGGAAAATAATTGAATTCTCTATCATGCTTGCATTGTAGTCCTTCTGCGCATTTCCACTTGCATTTACACACCTCGGTGTTTCTGCACATAATTTTGATGGTGTCATGTTTTCAGAGTGCACATACATATTGGTTTTGTGTGTTGGCATTGGAATCATGGATGGTACAGACTTAATAAATACCTCCTCTATTTTCAAAAGTTGTGCAAAGAAAACACATGATAGTGAGTTTCTATGCTTCCATGCATCCACACTTTGTTGTGACAAGGTAGGTAATCTAGAAGAAGGCCTAGTCACTTTTGGGGCATTGATTTTTCTTAGATTTAGAAAAAAAATGGCAGCAATTTAAAACTGGCGTAAATTAAATGCACTTGCACAATCATTTAGGACTGGTGCAAAGTAAATTCACTTGGTATTGAAGAAATATAAGTTGTCTAATTTTTTTATTTTTTGAAAACGTTGTGCAGAGTCATGTAATTATCTGCAGTTAATGTTGATTACCTAATGTACTTATCCATTTCAATATAAGGTTGTAACTTGTATATAAATACATGTAGATACCTCCTTCTATGTAGTCTCCATTGTCCCCATAAGTCCATTAGTGATCTCCAACCTGACTACATTTAGATAAATTTAGCAGTGTTCTATACTGACTAGATCTCCTTATTTACAAAGGTTCCTCTTCACTATAGATGCATAGTTTCAAGTCACTAAGATTTGAAACATTAAAAAAGAGATTAACTTTATGGATACAATATTTATTTCACTAAACTTCATTGCATGGCTAGTTTCCCCTGCCTCACTAGGGTTCCCTGTAAAACTAGAGGTACTTGACGAAATAGGGATCCTTGTACACCTAATCCCTATTAGACTAGAGGTGCCTGCATTTTTTTCATTGGAAATATTGAAGAATTTGCAATGCATAATTGGAGAATCACATTGCAAAGATTGCTTTAGAATCATATATATTTCATATGCACCAAACTGCAAATCTGTGACAAGCAACGATTGTATGTGTCATAAGAAATTTATGTTAATCCAATAACAATATTTTAATTCACATCATAAAAAAATTCTACTTCCTCCACATCCTAAGATGTAATGAAATATGAAAAAATAGAAAGGAAAAACTTATAGCATTATGGATAGTCCCGACCACACTTGGGACTACAGAAATCGGTTTTTGCATTGACCACGATTTTATTTTTTCATTGGCCAAAAATTTCATGCCTTTTTCCATAGGTCAACTTTATTACAAGAAATTCAATATTTTGTCTTGGCTTATGATTGGTCCTTCATAACAACATCTTATTGTCAGGCAAATTGTGCAAATTTAATAAGAAATTTAATTATATAGTTGTAGCAGATGTTTGGAACAAGTACATTTACAGGTGCATGTACAAAATTTTAATAAGTAACTTAATTATCTAGTTGTATCGGACGGTGCATGTACAGATGCAGAACAAGTGCATGTACAAGTCTCAAATTTAGGATGTCTGAGTATGAAAGCACGGTTGTGTTGTGATATACCTCTGTGGAGGTGCAGACAAATCATCAAATAAAAGTCTCCACACATAAGCAACAACACATTGTACATTGCAATATTAAATAATTAATAGTTAACTAATTATTTAATATTTAATAATTAATAGTTGATTAATTATATAACTAATAACTAATTAATAAATAATTAAGATATTCAATTTTTTTCCTATCTTCTTATTGATCCTTCAAAACAAGATCACATTGCATATTGCACATTAATAAATAATACCATACCTACTTGGCGATTGTCAAATCCCCATCTGGTATGACTCCTACGATTTACAACCAGTAAAAGCACCCTTAATATTTTTTTTTTTGTGTGTGTAGGAAGGTAATAATGAAATTCTACTCAACATGGCAACACGATGATGAACACAACACATGCAACTCACTCAATAACAACATAACAACCTAACATAAAAGCACATCAAGCACCTCGAAGCAATGTACGACATTCAACCAATGAAGAATAAGAATGACTACCTGCCCGTCCTACACTGCAATGGTTAGGACCTCCAGGACACATAAGCAACACTCAAGCCCAGGTTCCCATCGATTTTGACCATTTAAGGTCTCAAGGCTGGTGACTATTCTAAGGAACAAGGAGGTGTCTACATCCCATCCGACACAAGTAGACCAAGCCTACTAATCTAAGGACAATCATCCTAACAACCCAACGCACCCAAAATTAAATTACACAAGTAACTATAACCCTTACAATGAGCAAAACCAATCACATTGAATGTTTACAAAACCAAGTACAAACATTAATTAATAATAAACAACAACACCCTCAACGAGAAGCACAAGCTAAAAACGACTTCGTCAACAACCCAACCATTAATCAAGGCTAAATGGTCAATATCCATGATTTAAATTGGCAGTAATTACAGATCAATTAGCTAGTCTAAATTCCATTAGTCAACGAGTTACCAACCAAACTTAACATGAATTACGACTCAAATTTAGAGATTCTGAGTTACCAATTAGGCGATATCTATAAATCCAACTAACATCAATTACATATCTAAATTAGCAAGTCTAAATTTTCAATCTAGTCTTTACTCACCATACTAATTTTAATATTATTACAACCTAAATGGACAATTCTAAGTAATCTAAATCCCCATCCAACTAGCCATAAACTTGAATAACAACATTAACATTCTAAAGTGGAATGCTACCTTTAGCATGTATGAACAGTTAAACCTTAACATTAGTCTAGCTATAATGACCAAACTAACCACATTGGTTGTTTGTTATCATTGAGGGGGAAACTGCCAACTAATAATATTGTTGTGGAAAATCAACAAGGTACTTACATATCTGCTACATAACAATTGATTACAACAGTTAACAAGGCATTTAACATAATGATTAACACCACAATTAATTTAGCAATAACAGGGTAGTTTGCATGACTATTTTCATAACAAGTAATATAGCACTAACAAGGTGATTATCATGTTAGTTAACATAACAATTAAAATAACAGTAGCAAGACAATTTATATGACGGTTAACATAGCGATTGATAGCACAATAACAAGGCAATTTAAATAACTGTTAACCATTTAACTCGTTGCGGCATTTAATCAATAAGACGGAATCGACTGACCATTGAATTAGGGTAGTAATTAACATGGCAATTATTGGACCCAAGACATCGTTGTAGCAATTATCCTGGAAATTAATAAGGAAAGAATATAGCATTTAATATTTCAATTAACCTAGCAATTACAACAAAAAGGGAAACTACTGACCATTAACATTGCTATAGAAATTTTTTTGGAAATTGATAAGGCATTTAATATAGCAGTTATCATTGCAATTAACTTGGTAATTACATGGCCAGTAACATCATTGTGGCAATTAAAGTGTGGTAGTGAGAATGTTGGGTATACACTCAAGGAGAAGGAGAATAAAAGGGACAGTACAATTGCAGAAGGACCAACTCATGGTCATTCAACAACACACTCTGTCAACATCAAGGCAAATTTGTGCCCAATCTAGCAAACACAGTCATCAATTTAAAGGCAAAAATCTTGGTCAATTTCAGTAAGCTTCGGCAACATTCTAAAGGAAAAATCATGGGTAATTACAGCAAGTCAGTCACGTTTTTAAAAGGCAAATCGTTGTGCTATATATCGACAAGACGCGGGCTACCCTTTTAATGAAAAAATGAAGTCTTTAAGGCAGTAAACACAATCTCAATTAATTTGCAAATCACCAGGCAACAAGGCATCAATTAGCAGTAATTTTTTTTTTGTAAAACACAGTCTTCTTCAAGGGGAAAATCGCCCCAAAAGTAAAAACGAAATGCAAAATTGAGAGGGGAAAAATTTCTAGGAAACAAAGGTAATCAAACAGAAAATCTTAAGTGCAAGACGCAGTCTTCTTCAAGGGGAAAATCGCCCCAAAAGAACAAAACAAAATGCAAGCTTGAGAGGGATGAATAAACCGAGGTTTCCCCCTTTGACTGCTAGGATGCCAATGCCAACGCATACAGGAAAACAAAAACGTTTTTGTCTTTCTTACCAGGGTACCAAATGTAAAACACAGAGAGAGAATTTAATTGTTTTTCCATTGACGGAATACCAATCCAAAAATGCATACATGAATCAACTCATTTTCCATTGCTAGAATATCAATACAAACATGCAGACATGAATCAACTTGTTTTTCCATTACCAGAATGAAAATACAAATGCAGACATGAATCAACTCGTTTTCCATTGCCAGAATACCAGTACAAAAATGCAGACATAAATCAACTCATTTTTTTCCATTACCAGAATGTAAATACAAATGCAGACATGAATCAACTAGTTTTCCATTGCCAGAATACCAATACAAAAATGCACACATGAATCAAATCATTTTTTTCCATTTCCAGAATACAAATACAAAAATATAGACAATAGTAAGAGAACCAAAAGGATCCAATGGGAAGGGTCATGGAATGATTGCAGGGGTTCTATTAGTCAAGGCATAGAGAAAACCAACCATGCCACCAGATAATCCACACGTAGAGGTCGTTGCCAGATGGTGAAATCAACAATCAGCCAGGGAAAAACATCAAGGGTAGTCGGCTAATAGGTTCATCCTTCACTCATCATCCTCGCATAGAAAACCAAGGCGTTGAGATCCATAGGTCTTTTAACGCTAAGGCGACGACCATAGATCAGGCTCCTGGTCGACTGCTCAGGCGAGGACTAGTGAGCTAGGGACGAAGGCTAAACAACCATGAAGGTCACAATCAACACAGCAAGGTGGTCAAGACATTAGGGAAAATGAAGCCATGGGAGTCAATCTATCATCAACCTAGGCTAAGAAAATTTCAGAAAACCATCTAGAAAATCAGTTCACTTACCCAAGTAAAAATGCAGATTCAAGCATAAGTTCTAAAAAAATTTACCATACAAAATGAAGAAAGCATATCGTTGCCTATTCGGAGTGGACGTCCTACATGCTCCTTGCAACTCCCACGTGCCGACCGAAGAGACTTCACCATTACCTCCCAACCAATACTAGGGTTACTCTTCTTCCCCCTTAGCTCCCCGAGATGCAAAGGGACCACACTCTCACTATCCAGAAATTTCGACTAGCTCCCAGCTCGCCTCGCAATGCCGAGCTACCACTTCTCACTGAGTTGGGTATCCCAACTCCCACAAGTTAAGTCAGTCAAGTAGATATTTCTATAGCGTAATGTTATGCAAAATAGAAGATCCTCCAACCTCCATATCCTCCCTTCATTATATAGAGTTTCGTGGTTCCTTACTTTCCTAAAATCTCATTTAATTAAGTTTTTAAAATTTAATTCCTAAAAATTCCTCCTCGTACAAGTGTCACACATCCCCTTCATTCCTCCATAAATTAATTTCTTTAATTAATTAATTATCTTTATTTCCCTCACCCACCTAGAGTTACTCCTAGAATCAATCCTAGGTGTCCCCAAATTCTCTTACAGGTTTTAATGACTTTCCCCATTATTAAATTGTTAGTTTAGTTTAAATTAGAAATCTCTTAAATGGTAGATACTTTACTAAGTTTGACTTTCCGCTTTTTCCCTTATGTTCCCTTTTTCCCTTTTTATGTTTACCTCTTTTCTTAGTTTCCTAATATTTTAGATTTTCCCTCTTTCCCCTTTTTAATTAGAACTCAAAAAGGCAGTTATGAAAATTAACCATTTTTCCCTTTTCTCATTTAATTAGTATATTTTAAATTATCAAAAATAATAAAACAATTAAATCCCCCCTTTTTTTATTCTATTCCAACACATTTTTTTTTAATAAATTAAATTTCTTACTCCCTCCGTGTTACAAGATTTAATGAAGATCATACTCTTTATTTATTTTGTTTTTAATTTAATTTTATATATAATTTTTTTTTTAATAAAAATGATAAAATTTTACCACTAGCATGATTTATACCTAGACCTTAATTTTTGTGATGGGCGACATTTTATTAGGGAATTTTTTTTTTTTTTAAATTCTTATCACATTGTTCAT
>JZKD02S1935417.1:374599-386121 GCA_000966675.3 Picea glauca | reverse complement strand
TGCTAGCCTTCACACACTTTTGACTAGGTCCTATGTGTGAAGCATCCAAAATTCCATCGCTCTCCTTTATATCTGCACACATTTACTTATGCACAATAGAAAGAGTCAAATTGAACATTTGGTTATCCTATTATATATATATATATATATATATATATATATATATATATATATATATATACATACATAGTCCAATGTCATATCTGATATTCTATGCATGGAACTTTAGATCCTTTGTTTTTCGCACATGCTAGCCTTCACACACTTTTGACTAGGTCCTATGTGTGAAGCATCCAAAATTCCATCACTCTCCTTTATATCTGCACACATTTACTTATGCACAATAGAAAGAGTCAAATTGAACATTTGGTTATCCTATTATTTCTTTTTGATCCTCGTGTTTGCAATGTTTTAAGATCGTCTTAGTGAGCACCATTATGTTGCTCATGATTAAACTTATTGCAATTTTTTTATGATTAGTTGTTGTCACAGAGTACTTATTGTCGTCTTGTACAAGGATTCAATTTCTGAGGGTGGTGTTATATTTTAAATCAAAGAGAGAGTTCATTGAAAACAATCAATAACAAACATTTAAAAATTTATTGGTAGTTTCAATAAAAAAAATGACTCGGCGTTTATTACACCTATTATAATTTTTAGGTGAGATTTTTACTAATATTTTCATATTATAGAGCTATATATTTTTATTTATTAAAAATTATTTAGATGTTTTCCTTTACATCGTTGCTTGGGTTATGTGTTATGAACCTTTGTATTGAAAAAGAAAAAACAATAATTTAAAAGTCAAGTAGAGTTTCTCAAGCTCCTGGAACAATTAAAGTTTATTTTTAATATATGTATATACTTAAAAAAACATTTTGTTATGCATATGCATAACAAGATTACCTTTTTGCTTATTTTTACAAAGTTTTATGCTAAATGTTTCCACTGCAAACACTTTACATTATTTCTCCCACTCACATCCCAATCAACAACATATATTTTTTACTCAACAACAAATATATTTACTTTACTTTACTTTTACCTATTTTTACTCCAAACAATTACATTGCTACTTTTTTCCCAATAGAAAATTTGCCCAATTATATTAGAGATACAATTTGTTTACATATCAGATCCAAGACTAAGATCGATACAGGTGATAGATAGTCCCAAAAAGACACTAGGGAATTATACTCCCAATACAAAGAAACAACTAGAGCCAGAATCCAAAAAGGATCAGGGCTAGATCGACAAAAAGACTGAAAACTGAAAAGTACTTGGGGTGGTAAACCTCTAAAGGAGATACAACAGAGGAAAGTAGAAAAGGAATAATTCTTATATATACAAAAAAACCCAGCCATAAGGTGAAGGGGCTAATAAAGACTAAGAAAAATCTTGGGGCCTTCTACCCCATTTGTCCACTGAGAAAAGGTAATCCGGCCTTCTAGTTGCTGTAAAGACATATTTGAGAGATAATCAGCTTCAACATTGTATTCCCTCAAGACATGCCCAAAACTTATATGCTAAAAGGATTTTATTAATTCCTTTATTCTATCCTTCCAACCCTCAATGGTACCTGATTGAAGTCTATCTCTATCAGAGAGCCAATCAATAACTACTTTATAATCCCCCAGGACTTGGAGTCTATGGAAAGACAGATGTAATTCCAACCTGAGCATCACCCATACACCCATTAATTCTTCTTTGGTATTTGTGCCTCTCCCACAATTAAAAATCCATTTATAAATTGTCAAATATGGAGTTTTAAAGACACCACCAGCTCCACAAAATTTTCCATCCATCTGAGCAGCTCCATCAAACCAAGTTGTGATAATATTCCTTTTTTATTGGATCATAATAGAACGCAAAGGCGCATACTTCTGAGATTTCAATCCACAATTTTGAAAGCCTAATGTTTTAAAGATCACTGTGTGAATTGATGGATTTTTCTCCTCAAAGACAGTTGTGTTTCTTTCTAACCATATAAACCAGCAAGTATGTGTTGTAACCAATGTTGGGACCGATTTATCATTCACCCAAAAATTCAAACGATCATTTAAAGTATTCCCTTTCCAGCAGTTTTTGAATTTCAGAATCGTAGCTAATATTTCCCAAACTGTTTTAGCAAAGGTGAAGTGAATAAAGATATTATTAGTGCTTTCAACCTCTTGGAGACAAAGGTAACACCGAGATGGTCCTTCCCATCCTCTGAGATTTAGGTTTTCCCATGTTAGGATCTTATTCTCAGCTGCCAACCTGATGAAGCATTTTATTTTGAGCTGCAAGTCCCATTTCCATAAAGCTTGTCTCCATCCCAATACACTTTTTAAACCATGTGTTCTTAGCAATGCTAGAAAAGTATTCTTAATACTGATGATTCATGAGTTATCACCTCCGGTCCACAATATTTCATCTTCTCTGTCTTGGAGAAAGGCACCTGAGTCAATGAGGGCCCTTCGAAAATGATTCCCTTCATATCCTAAAGAACCTCAAAGTCCTAAATCCGAACTGGAAAACCATAAAGAAGAAGAGTGATGGGTGACGCAGGGCGATGACTCCTGATCCTCCACTCACTCGCTCTCAGGATTGTTCAAAATCCCACTGTTGAGCCGAAGCGGCTCTTTAGATTCCCAAATGGAATCCTTGTCAAAACATGACCCGATCCACAGGTCCTTCCTTCTCTCGTTCACGGTCTCCTGCACTCACCGTGACCTTTCCCCGACTCTGTATCGGGTTTCGCGGTTTCGCGTTCCCTGTTGTCGAGAATTCCTATCCTCCCTATTCCCCGATTTACAACGAGACCCTTTCACGCACGAGCCCTCCTGGGCTTAGCTCCTGTCGCATATGACCACGCCTCTGTGACCGTGGCCTTAACCTCCTATCGGGATTTCAGCTTCCCATTTCCCGATGAGCTCTCCTATGTCCTTAGCCCCTCCCGTCTAGGCTCTGGTCCATATGACCTGTCTCTGTGTAACCGCCGTCAACTTCCATCGGAGTTTCGGGGCTCACGATTTCAAAATGCACGAACTCTTGGTACACGGGATCTCCGATTTCCCGATCTCCGATATGTCGATGAAGCCCTCCTATGGAAATTTTGCCGATGACGCTAGATGTTTTCCACGCGTCCCTTCAACGGATGATCCTGATTATGTCAGGATTTCGAGACTTCTGATGCCCTTGTTCTCTTACCCTTGAGAACCCCTATTCTCCGAATGCCGACTCTCGTCAGATTCCTGACACTTGTCCAATGTGAACAGGACGGCTTAGATCTCATCGTCGCATTTTGGGATTTTGCGACTTCTCCTGTTGTGAGTTTCTCGTCACCGAGAATCTTGAACTTCTGAACCCCGATGCACGTGTGATCTCTCTCCTCTAAGTCATTGCTTCCTTCTCCGCTCTATCAGGTATCATGAAATCGCGGTTTCTATTGCAACGTTTCCCTTGCATGTAGAGACCTTGAAATGCCGAACCCCGAACTCTTCAAGATCCTTGGACACGCATCCTTCAGATTAACGGATCTGATCGTGTCGGGAAATCATAGATCGTGATTTCAACATGCAAAAGACTCCTATCTCCGGAAATCTCGATATCCTGAACTCCGAAGTATCCGGATTTCAGACACGTGTCCCATCCGACATCAACGACTATGATCCCTTCTCGGGATTTCGGAGCTTCCACTGTCCTGTTTCCCTCGACCTCGAGAACTTCGATTCTCCGAATGGTCGATGTTCTGACTGCTAAACCTCGAGTAGCTTCCACAAATCCGACGGCTGTCAGGTATCTACCTCAGATATGACAGCTCATATCTGTTCTTCCTCTCTGTGCTTCTCCTGAGGCTTAACCTCCGCATAACTCCTCCCGATCTGACAACTGTTGGGATTTCCTTAACAAGATCTGACGACTGTCGATCCTTCTCTGTTGTGTGCTTCTTCTGGTGTTCCTCCTGGACGTGAACTATTCAACGTTCCAGATCTCTTCTTCCCACGATCTGACGGTTGATGTTGCTCTCTCCTGAGCTTGCACGATTTCTTCCCAGACTTAGGAGAATTTAGATTTCCCAAGGCCTCTACCTTATCTTCTTTTCCCTGCGAACTCCTCGACTATGAGCTTCTCCTATTCATGTATAATCACTTCCCTTCCTGAGATGCTGTCCTCGAATCCTCAAAGGATTCCGACGTTTGCACTCCTTGCAGAACCCCTGCACACACACGGTGCTATCCCTCCTAAGCTTATATAATCACTCAGGCCCCTAAAGGATTTCTGTCCTTCTTTTCCCTCAGATGGAGAATGAAATGGATGCCCTCCTGGCTATCCTTCTGCTCAAGCCTCTTCTTGAGTGCTTCTGGCTATTTAGTAACCCAGTGAAATTTCCCTTAGTGGATACTTCCTTCAGATGACAGAACTCAAAGAGTTCTTTGTTCTCCTGTACCTGCCTGCACACTTTCTCGACACCCTCCTGGCAGAGTATCTCTTCCACAGAATGTTCAATAGTTCTTAGCTCCTTCTGTGCACCACTATGCACTTGCTCGATGCCTCCTAGCAGAGCTTCTCAGAATCCTCAGTGATTCTAGTATTCTCCTGAACTCACAATCGATTCCTTCTTCTGTGCACTCCTTGCACAAGCTCAATGCCCTCTTGGTAGAGCTTCTCAGAACTCCTTAGAGCTTCTGACTTGCTATCTTCAAACTCTCAACAGAGTTCTCCTTCAGCACCTCGTGCTTACACTCAATGCCCACTTGGCAGAGCCCTACAGAACTTACAGCAAAGTTTTGTCTTCCAGTGTGTCTCAGCCACACAGCTTTTCCTCCTGAGGCATTTAGAAACCTCAAAGGTCTTCTTCCTGAGTTTATGATTTCAGTTCTGTGCCTCGGCACGTCTCTGTCTAACTCCTCAGAGTTCAGAAGTGCAACCTCTATGCACAGCTCTAAGAACCTCAGCATTCTGTCACACCCTCCTGATATGAAGACTCAAAGACCTTCAACCCTGAAATCAACCACAACTCCTGCATAATGCATCAACAATCATACATTCACAATACACATAGGGAACACACACAGACATCCACATACACAAAATATGTAGGGAAAACTGCTCTGTTTATATTAATAAATGGCAACAATGCATGTATCTTTACAATGGTGTTCCTGAGCTCTCCCTGGCTCCTCTCTACTCTAACTTAACTAACTCAAAATGAGATCTGAAAATATCTTTTACCTGAGGGGATCATTGAGCGCTTCCCTCCAGGTTCACCTACTCTAATAAATTACAATCAATGGTTGTCTAGTCCAGCGTCTGGATCTAGATCTCAGTCGATCTAACATTAAATCCGATCTACCTAACTCATGCACAAAGGCGCGGCTTCCATGGCTCACCAGCCTAAGGAATTTAATTTACATTCATTTCAAATTTGAATTTTAAATGAGGCTGTGTCTCTCTTCATCCTTTGAATGCATGCGCGCTGATGTGGCTGGCTGGCTAGCTGGCTGCGTGGAGAGATGCTCCTGCATCAATGGGCCATGATCCTCCTCGCCTGCAGGAGAGAGGTGACATTTTGATTTTTTAAGGCAAATAAAAGAGGAGATGAGATGAAGGATTTATCACCCATTCCAAGGATCTTGTCTTTACCAAGCACAATGAGGTGACTTGAACCCGGTGACCAGCTTAACCAGTGTGTGATCAGATGGATTTCTTTCAAGAGATCTCTCCAAAATCTAGAAGACAATTTATGAAGGAATGAAGGAGACTGAGCCAATTTTTAACCATAGTGTGTGGAAGGTACTTATCAATAACAACTTTATGCCAAATACCATCACACATCAGGACGCACCAGAGAGAGTTTTCCGCCAATGCCTTGTTGAAATCAAATAAATTCTACAGAACCCACCCTCCAAATTTCTTTGGCAGTGTTAGAAGGTTTCATTTGCACAAATGATAATGTTTAGTTTCATTGTTCTCTTTCTAAAGAAAGTTGAACATAATATTTCTCAGATTGTTCAAAATAGTGTATGGAATGATCTCAAGAGACATCTAGTACACCGATTGGCATTCTAAAACTGATTTTAATAAAGTAAGGTGACCTCCCAATGAAAGCCACATGTAACACTAATTCCCAATCTTCTTTTCGACTTTCTGCAACATCCAGTTCCAATCCTCAACACATTGCACCTCGGTTTTCAAGTGATAACCAAGATATTTGAAACCAATATAAAGGTCAGAGAAATTGAACGGAAAAAAACTATTTGTAAGGATCAAGACCCTGAGCCGATAGTCCTTCATGGAGAACCGTCGATTTTTGAACATTTGCCTTTAAACCAGATGCTAAAAAAAATAGTTTAACGATCTTTGTCGATCTCCCACCATTCACTTAAAGTAGAATTTGACATAATAATAACATCATCTAAAAACAACATATGAATAATTTTAATAGTTCTAGATACTTTAACACCTGTCAGCATGCCATCTCTTTGACTCTCTTTTAGAAGAAGGTTGAGGCCTTCCATGACCAAAATAAAGAAAATAGGCAATAAGGGGAAACCTTGGTGGATCCCTCTGCCACTTTTGAAGAAATCAATGGCCTACCCATTTAATAAAACAACAAAGGAAGAGGAAATGATACAACTCATAATCCAATTGGTCATATCAAGACCCAATCCAATTTGAATTAAAATCATCCTTAACAGGTCCCAATTGATGCAATCGTAGGCCTTCTGAAGATCCAATTTTAGTACCATTGATTTTGACTTCTTTCTTTTAATACTATGAAGGCATTCATGAACTGTCCCAATAGAATCCTGAATGTGGTGGCCTTTCATAAATCCTAGCTACTCATTCGAAAGTGATTTGGAGAGAAGGGGTTTCAACCTATTTGCTATGATCTTTGTGATTATTTATAACAAAGGTTATATAAATAAATAGGCATGTAATCCCCAAAGGTTTGTGGTTTATTTAATTTTGGAATTAAGGCCAAGAAAGTTGAATTTAGATCACCTGAGAAAATACCTTTGGTTCTCTCTTCTTCCACCATTTCTAAAAGGTCTTCGCCTACCTGATCGAAGAAATATATGAAGAACTCTAACATCCAACCATCAGGCCCTGGGCTCTTATCACGCTTAAATAAGGTTAAAACTTATTTTACTTCACTCAGAATAATTGGATGATATAATGCCACTGCTTCATTTTTGGTAATAAACCTCCTGAAGAGACTAACCGCTTTGACATGATCCACTGTCAGCGAAGGATCTTGTTCTCTGAAAAAATATTTGAAATATTTTTTTTCTTTTGTTTTAAGATCTTCCTGGCCACTGTGCAGAATGCTCAAATTGTCTCTTATTTCCCAAACAAATTTACGATTTCTTTTGAAATTGGAAAATTTGTGGAAGAACTTGGTGTTTTGATCACCATTTTTTATCCATATGGCTCTTCTCCTTTGATTCCAGAGTTCTTCCTTTTCCTTTAAATACTTGTTTCTAATATGTTCACGATTTTTTAGAATTAAATCCTCTTGTAATGTTCTCGAACCTCCCAAAGAAGGCTGAAGCAGGTTTGTTATATCTTTTTCAATCTGCAATAGAAGGGATTTTTCCTTTATGGTGTGTAACTTTGCCCACTGTTTTTTTTTGGATTTCAAGTCGTTAAGTTTCCAAATCATCCTTTTCTATTTGCCACTCTAGCTAAGGAATTTCAAATCTGTCTAGAGATTATGGACCAAAACAGTAAAATTTTGATCAACCAACCATTGCGAGTTAAATTTGAAAAGGCAGGCCTTAAAAAGAGGAGATATTTCCAACTGGATAATCACCGAGAATGGTCAGATACAAATGGATATTCCACCCATGATCTATAAAGACCAACGCTCAATAGAAAATCTTCATACACAAGGAATATGTCTAGTTGTTTCCAAATAGCATATGAACTAGAACGCTCGTTCCTCCATGTTGGTACCACCTTTCCCGGCTCGACATCAATAATATTTTTGTTTTGAAAAAGGGCTTTGAAAAAACCATCCAAAGACCTCGTTGAAGCCTATCCACCCAATTTTGGGCCAAAGATAGAGTAATATTCATACCCCTTGCAATAATTAGGTTTTTGATAGATAACAGTTTTGAATCCACCACAAGGGTCCATGATCTTCTTTTCTCCACACAAGGGCCATATAAATTAAGCAATGCAATCTCCCTTTTGCTAGATAAACAAGATCATTTCAATAAAATTCCACCAACAGTGAGAAAAGGAGCCAAATTGTAAATGCCCGGATCCCATGAAGCCAACAGTCCACTGAAGGTACCAAAATAATTCACTGCACAACAAACCCAGTGTGGGCGAAAGGTGTGCATGAAGCATTTGGATTTATGAGTTGATACCAAACTTTCATGAAGAAATACAATGTCAGATAGAGTTTTGTCCAATACACGTCGAAAGGAGGTTGATTCCAGGGTGCCTCCAGTCCCTCTGATATTAAGAGAGAGAAAAATCATTATTTTGCACAAGCAAGGGCCTTCATTGCTCTAAGTGACCCACTGTCAGTGGATGGATGAGAATCAAGAATCAAAGGAGTCAAAACAATAGCTTTTTTCCTGGAACTCCTTGTTTTTACAGGCGAGTAATCAATACCCAAACCCCTAGACCATGTGAACTCTTTCCCAACCCCTTCAACATGAGAATTGGGCTTAATAGACTCACCAAAAGTAAC
Organism: Picea glauca; assembly: GCA_000966675.3. Classification (NCBI taxonomy): domain Eukaryota; kingdom Viridiplantae; phylum Streptophyta; class Pinopsida; order Pinales; family Pinaceae; genus Picea; species Picea glauca. Next base: position 377,429 of record JZKD02S1935417.1, on the reverse strand, counting down.
ACCAGGGTTGATAATAGAGTTTCCAAGGTAGACGAGTAGTTGGACTGAAGATTTAGGGTCACAGATGAAAGGTAGTCAGGAGTCCAAGACCACATGAAGTGAAGGCTCATCATCTTTCGGTTCATGTTTACCCGAGAGAGCAAGTGACCTAACAATCGATGGGCTAGAAGAAAGAGGGCTATCAATAGGATTAGAAACTAAAAGAAAAGTGGATGGAACTGACTAGTGAAGATCAGTTAAGGATGAAACCAGACCAAAAGACTGAGCTTCGCCAATCGTGTCAATATCCGAGAATAAACCCTTGTCCATAATACTTCTAGACTCAACATCACCACAATTGTCCACTACTAAGGAAACTTCTACATTGGTAGTCTATTTTTTTAGCCAATCCGATGCATCCAAAGCATCTTTTTCAAACTGAGACAAGGTGGATTAAAGTATAGGTCATAGATTTTTCAACTTACCCATCATCGTGCCTTCCATAACTGGAAAATTAGAATCTTCCTATGGAAAATGAAAAGATCTTAGACCAGTGTAATCCACACTCATAGACAAGTACGGTGAAGGTTGGTGGAGAGAAACATCTTTGGAATCATCCTCCTCCACTACAAGACCTTTACAAGCACGTCTCAAGTGGCCAATGCTCCTGCAGAAGCTGCATCTAAAGGGTAATCCTATATAATCCAGTCGTTGATGAAAACGTCTTCCTCTCCACTCAATCTCCAAGACTTCAGGAAGATCAGAATGAATTTTCATTGCAACCAATAGTTTCCCCATTTTCCGTGACATAGACGAGAGTGAAAGCTTGTCAACTGTAATGAAGGAGCCCAAGGAGTTCTCGATTGCTTGTAGGGCTCCTTCATTCCAAAAATGCAAAGGTAAACCGGGCAGAAGGACCCAAAGGTGTATGTGCTAGAAATATTATGTAACTGGGTCGAACGCTACCCTCTAGTGTTTCAACATTAGGCTACCCCCTCCGATAATCCAATTACTTTGCAGTAAGAGAAAAACATATTCAAGTGAATTACATAAAAAACCAAACCAACCTTTAGTTAATGTCAAAAGTTCAGGAGTGTAACCTAAAAGGGGAGCCCAGACTTGCTCAACCCACATGGGAAGCATCGAAAATCTCAGGTTCCTATATGAAAGTCTCCCCACGAGACCGCACATTAACAACTTGCAAGTCTCCTCCAAGCCAACATTAGAGCCTAAAACCATCCTTCGCACTGCCTTGTTTGGAATCCACAAACGACGACCACCTCGGGGAGGAAAATTCGGTAACCCTTCACTACTGTGGGATCCTGTAAAGGCTTGACTCGTCTTCTCTCTCAAATTAGGAGCAGGATAGCGCGGGTGCACATCCGAGGGAATTTATGTTAAACCTAGCAATGAAACGTTATGTTGAAGAAAATCAGTTGTAGTAAGACTCTTAGGACGAGAGGCGGGGGAAGTCAGAATAGTTGGAGTGTGTTTAAGTGAGGTAGTATAAGTACTCAGGGTGTCAACAGAGGCGAAAATACCCTCTTCCTACTAGACTCCTTCATCCTCCACTCCCATGAGAGCTTGGACGTCAGCATTAATAACTGCCAACCTAGGCAGGGCCATGATCAGGCCGCCTAGGATCCACTAAAAATATAGTAAGCTTGGAAGGAAAAGTTGAACAGTTACCAATAAGCCACCTCGGATGTACAATAACTGAAGAGTAACTCCTAAAGCCATCAAAACTAGTTTCCAAGAATAGTATTAAATGTGAAAATAAATAGTGGAGGTTCTCCAATCGATGAATTAACACCTACTAACCACTAACCTCTACCTAGGCGGAGCATGGAATGCCACCTGCACTACACTAGAAGTATGCTAAACAGGGGAAATCTGCTAAAAGGAAAACAGGGAACTTACAAGAGCCGCTAAACAAGAGCCTAAGAACGTAAGGAGATAAACTAGGTAAAAGAAGGTATGGTTACACCCCATGGTAAAACCAGGGGCGCACCAAAGTGTGCTAAGACTCGGCTTTGGTTCCATACAGTAGTTCCCACTCTTTGTAAATTCAAATCCTTTCATTCACTCGTAAACCGTCCTGCCTTTTCACTCATAAATTACATTGCTACTTACATATGCCAACCTTCCCATTGGTCATTTCACCTATTTACTAAGTTTTACTCCACATTGAAGATTTTTTTTGTTTATTTCTACAAAGTTCTATCATTGTCGTCTTTGCATAAATAATAATACTATTTTTTATTATTATATGAATTACCTTTTGACAAAGACTATTAGTTATTTATGCATTTAGTTATATTGAGTCTATTTGTTCAACACATAGTATGCACTAGTTTGTTATAATTATGTAAGTTTGTTATATTCACTATTTTTATTTACTTATTTATCTACTAGATCTTTCAAGTTTTGTATTCTAAAAAAAAATTTCATCTCTAGGGATTAGATCTAAGGTTAAGATGGATCTATGTTGGTTCTTAAGATATATATATATATATATATTCCAAATGTCAACTCCATGTTGAGCACCCAAGGAATTGCACATATTACTCATACTCAACACATCATTCAAATGTTTTAAAATCACAAGGGTTTTTTTACTTTCAATTGTTATATATACATATAAAGTTGATTATTTTTCTTAAGGTGGATATAAAAATATTTTTCTAAATGCCACTTGTAAACCCCATGTTGAACATGGAAGGAATTACAAATCTTCATACTCCACTGTAGAAAGTATCTTTTGGCACAATACAATTTTTTCTACTTTCAATTGTTATATATATATATATATATATATATATATATATATATATATATATATATATATATA
>JZKD02S1935417.1:270888-287706 GCA_000966675.3 Picea glauca | reverse complement strand
CTTTTGTCGTAGATCTAGGCGGGCGGATATTAGCCACCCATATCTATGTACTACTTAGAATGATGCGCCTAGGCCCCAAAACTTAGGATAAGCAGGATTTTTTGGGTTTTTAGCTTGCTTCTTTCCTTTGTTTCACCAAAGGGGTCAATTTATTAGGAAAACACCCCCCCTACAAATAAATGTGATAAAGTTAGGCTCCATGGGGTATGTCTTTCTCCCTGTGAGATGAAAAGAACTCTTCTGTAGTTTTAGTGCCTTGCTATTGGGATATGGAGTCACTTATAAACCCGAAACAAAGGAAAAAATAATATTTACAAAGGTCTCGGGGGCACTTATGGCTCAAATAAATAACTTCTTCAAAAAATGCCCATTTACAGGGCCACCAAAAACTCCATTGCCCTCCAAATTATGCAACCTTTAGGTATTATTCAGAACTATCTCATAAACTTTGAAGGGCCCAATCCCGAGGGCTTCAGATTTACCATGTTTTCCATTTTCTTTTCTGGGTGCATCTCATTTAAGTACTAGATCTCTGAGTTGGATATATTCTTTTTTGCTTTTCATGTCGAAGGCCTGCTTGATTTTATTTTGATGTTCATGTTCCCTGTCCATCACTTTTTCTCTAGCCTATTGGAATTCTTCCAGTTGATGAATTATTCTGATCATATCATCAGGCTCTCCTTGATAATATTGAAATATTTTTTCCACAGGCAGAGCGAGATGAGAAGGAAATATGGCCTCAACTCCATACAAAATATGAAAAGGAGAGGTGCCTAGAGACCTCTTCATTGTCACTCTGTCATCCCACAAAGAAAATTTTAGCTTTGAATCCCAGGACTTCTTATTATCCTCTAGCAATCTTTTGATAATCTTGATCAGTATTTTTTTAGAGGATTCTGCTAATCCATTGCCTTGCGGATAGTAAGGGGTGGAGTGGAATAATGAAATTCTAAACTTCTCACAAAACTTGATCAATGGTTTGGCCCTGAAGGAAGCAACATTATCGGTAACAATTCTGTTGGGGCAACCAAACCTTGCGATAATATCTTCGTGAAAACCAATGATCACTTTGTGAGAAACACTCCTAGTGGGGATAGATTATATCCACTTGGTAAAATATTCTATTGCAGTTAAAATCCACCCATGTTGACCACTTGAAAGAAGATGAATTTCCCCAATAAAGTCTAGGTCCCACTGCTGAAAGGATCCTGAAGCTAGTATAGGATTCAATTGCAGAGACATGAGCTGCTACTTCCCAGAGAATGTCTAACATTTAATACAAGCCCTGATTTTCACATAGACGTCAGTGAATAGAGTAGGCCAGTAGTACCCAACCCTGAGGATTTTGTAAGCTGTGGTTTTCTAGAAATGATGTCCCCCACAAAGGCTGTCATGGAACTCAAATATAATCCTTTGGGTCTCTTGTGGGTCTAAGCATCTCAGAAGCACACCTAATGGGTCCTTCCAGTACAAGACTTGGTCAATAAGGCAATACCTAAAAGATTCTCTGGACTCAGCAGTCCACTTCATTTCATTTCCCTTCCTGAGCATGGCTGTGATATGCTTCATCGATTCAACAAAATTTGAAGAAAACCTTATCAGAAAATTAATTTTACCTAGGAAGGAATGGACCTCTTTCTTGGATCTAGGAAGTGATAAGATTTGTATAGCTCCCACCCTTCTTGAATCAATTCTGACCCCCTCAACTGATACTATGTTCCTTAGCAATTTTCCCTCTATCAAGGCAAATAAAAACTTCTTAAGATTTAGGGAAAGACCAAACCTTCTGCATTTCAAGGATACCTTTCTCAGATGTTGGCGATGTTCTTTATCAAATTTGGAGAAGACTGTTATGTCATCTAGATAGATGACCACAAATTTGTCCCTTTCTCCAATGAAGGATGTCCATGGCTTGCTAAAAGGTTTCTCTTGCATTCATTAATCCAAAGGGAATTTTGAGATACATAATTGTGCCCCAAGGAGTGGTGAAGGTTGTCTTTTCCTTATTTCCAGGCAAGACAGTGATTTGACTGTAGCCATAAAATCCATCAATCATGGAAATCCTAGATGCACCGGTTACCCTCTGCAATATGTGTTCCATCTTTGGTATCCGGTAACTGTCCTTCTTTGAGATCCTGTTCAGATTTCTGAAATCGACACAGAGTCTGATTTCTCCACTCTTCTTTATTACTAGGACCACGTTGGCTACCCACTCAAAATATCTCAAATTCATGATAATATGAGCATCCAAAAGCTTCTTCACCTCCCTTTCCATAATAAGCAACAACATAGGATTTATCTATCTTAATTTTTGCCTAAATGGTTTGGCTTCCTCTTTCAAAGGAATATTATTCTCAATGACATTGGTGTCATATGTTTTGAGGTCTTCATAGGTCTAGGAAAATACATCAGCAAATTCTTTTAATATATCAGTATACTCTTCCCTCCACTCCTTTGATAGACTGCTTGACAATTTGACAAATTTTGGATCTAGCTCTGTGCCAATATTGCACTCAACCACATCAACATCATTACTTGAGATTTTACCCTTTACTGCCACATCATTTCTGTCAATTAGTATTTCCAAAGGGACTAGTCCCTTTGGAATGTGATTTCTAGGAAATTGCACAATATGATGATCATCAATTTTGTTTAGAAGAACATTAGCATGAGGATTTATTTCAGAGTCAGGTTCCTAGTTGATGTGTAATGTTGACAACTACTCAACAGTTTCCAGAAATCTTTTGATTTCAAGATCATCCTCAAACACTTTCCAATTCTTGACATTGTCAGGTATAGAGGGTCTATACTTCACTTCTACATCATACCTGAGTTTCTAGTGACAGAGGGACTTTGAAATTGCTTGGTGAAACAACCAGAGAATCAACCATCATGTTTTATTCTCTTGGGACAAATGAAATGTTGAAAGCCAGGAAGAAATTGTCAATGAGGTCCCATACTTAATTTCTGTAACTTCTGAGCCAAGGTTGTTTGGTCTGATAAATATTTTTGATCTCTTGGACAATCAACTCAGCATCACCAAACAAATATATCTCCTTGATCCCCATGTCCTTTGCATCTCTTAAGCCCAAAACAAGAGATTCATACTCTGCCACATTGTTGGTAGTTTCAAACTCTAATTTGTACGATTGAGGTATGGTTTCCTGAGAAGGGGAAACAAAGACTACTCCAACACCAGAAACATCCTTAGAGGAGGCTCCATCAAAGAAAATTTTCCAAACAGAGGTGGCAGAGAAAGAAATATCATAAAAAATCATGGGATGTTTTTTGAGTTTTAAAGGAGGCTAGAGAGCATCAGTGAACTGCAATAAAATAGACCCCATCTCTGTGTCAAGTGCGAAGATAGGATGGTTGGTGGGGTCATATTCATCACAAATAATATAGTCCAAATGAGCTTCTCTATATAGTCTTCTATGTTCCCCTCCAAAAACTGGAATGGTATCATATGTGAGGTCCATCTGTAATATTCCTCCAAGTCTTTTTATCCAAGATATTGACAATAGCATGCCAAACTTGGGGGTAACATCAACCACCACGATATCCATGACCACACTTTTCATGGGAAGTTGAAACAACATCACAACTAGATCTTTGAAGACCCCAAGACATTGCACCCTCCTTGAATCAAACAAATATAAATCATGATAAGCCTTTGCAGTTTCCAATCCAAGTTCTTCCATAATAGTTTTGGGTATGAGATTATGAGATGCCCTTGAGTCCATCAGAAAATTATGCAACACCTTGTCATGTATGTTCAGGGATGTATAGAAGGGAGGGGATGAATCATCTATATCTTCTACCATAGGCCCTAAGATGATTGTTGGTTTCTTGTCTTGGAGGTTTACCGAGTCTGTGGTATGGGGAGATGGCCCATACTGCAATAACTTAGAGAGGGATTTCTTTAAATCTGCATCCTTGACTAGTTCTGAGAGGGGGACAGGGATTCCAATTTTTTGAATTTCATGATCGAAGCTGAAGGAGGAAGGGGGCTTCAGGATTTCTCTCAGCTTGAGGATAGGGTCTTTAGCTATTGGCAAGGGATTATGAGTTTTAGTTTCTTTGTTGTTGTTTGTTGCATCTTTGACAAGCATATATGCTATGGACGGATGATCAGAGATGTCTAACTTCCCTTCTTTTTTCTTTGACCTGGGGTTATTTTTATTGGGACTATTATTGGCCTTCTCTCCCTTGCTCATCTCATTTATCTGGTCATCCATGAGAGACTCCTTGTATGCAGATTGAGTTAAATGGGGAGGTGTCTCCAAGACAATGAATTTCAGGATCTAGATCTTCCCCCTCTCCTTCTTCATCAACAACATGGTTATTTTGAAGAGGGGTTTGGATTTTCTGATCATCCCTATCTTTGTTTTTGGGTTCTCTAGGGAGTATTTGAGGGGAATTGTTTAGTCTTTTGAAGTTTCCTCTGAGTCCATCATGCTGAGGATTTCTGTATGTCTTCTTCCTCTCTACTTCCAACCTTTCCATCCTAGTTGAAAGTGATTTTAGTAAGTTGGTTACTTCATCCATTTGAGGGGGGGAAGCAGAGGAAAGAGAGGTGGAAGCTACAGATCTTCCCCTTGGTATGTCTCTATCAGCCTTATTGCTGAGTCGGTTTGCTACCAATCTATTAGACTCCACTTCCAGGGTTGCATCTTGCATATGAGTCAATGAAGTATCTCTTCTCTCTCTCTTAGAAAGAGGCAGGAGTCATGGTAAAAAACACTAGAATAGGTAATTTTAGCAGAGGCTTCTACAGGATTTATCTCAGTAGGGATCTTAATGTACATCTTATTGAATCTTTTGGAGAAGTCAAAGACAAATTCTCCCTGTTTTCTCTTTAGGGACTCAAAATCTGTGATATAATACATAAATTCCTTCTTAACCCCCCATTGTCTCAAGAAAACATCATATAAATCCTCAATCCCAGCGATGGATCCAGGGGTCAATCCCCTAAACCATTTTCAAACCTCACCATCAAGGCTTTGGACAAAGACTCTCATCTAGACATCTTCATTTTCAATATTTAGATTTTATGCATAACTGTAGAAGGCAACGAGGTGATCTTCCATAGTTTTGTCTCCCTCTCCAGTGAACTTGGGCATGTATTTCAGGTAATATCCAGGAAGGAGAGCATTCATTGGCTGAGGTAGGACCAGAGGGGCATATCTAGTAGCCACTATGTCTTCCATTCTATTTCTATGAGGATTAGAACCTGCCATAGGGATGATAGGTGGAGGAGAACGAGGAGGATATGGATTTTGAGTAGGGGAGACTGAAAGTATGCCTCCAGGAGGGAAAGGAAACAACAGAGGATTTGAAGGAAAAGCTACAGGACTTGAGGGAACAGAGGTTTCGCTTTTTGTAGTAGCTACAACAATAATAGAAGAAGGGGTGGTAAAGTGGGTGGCAGGAAAATATTCTGAGGTGGTGGGCCTAAACCATGGTAGAAATTTAGGGGAGAGAGGAGTGACAAGGATTTATCCCTCCAATCCCAGACCAGGAGGGGAAAACTCAACATGAACACTCCGAAAATTTAAGGTTCAGGAAACGCCAACAGAAGGTATAACAGTAGAATGAGATGCATAAATTGGAGTTCCTATATGAGGATGTTGGCCCTTGAACAAGTTTTGGGTGATCCTTGGTCAAATTTTACCTATTTTGGGACTTCGACATCCTGTAAAAGACAGAGCGCAATACAAAGCAGACATTGCGGGATCTCAACCCCTTTTTGGGTCCTTTTTGGGATTTGGGAATATGTAATGGGTATGGGATGTCGACCCATGTTTAGGCTTATTTTGTAAAGTATAAATAAGTAGCTATGTGAAATAAAAAGGAGGCTGATAAGATAAGTGCTAAGAAAAAGTATGGTTTGAATATGATCTGTGCATATTGTGAGAAACTGTAGAGCTAAGTGAAAGTGGATGTAACAGACTGTGAAAGGCTTTGTGCTAGCTCGGGGAAGGAGGATCTAGAGAGGTGCGCACAGATATCTTGTCCTATGCAGAGTAGGGTTTTTGTGGCTTTGTGAATGTATATGACTGATTGAAGCTAATAAAGAAGAAGAGTTGGTGGACGTAGCCCCAAGGTGAGGTGAACCACGTAAATACTATGTTATTATGCTCTGTGCGATGTTCTGATGTATTTATGTGTTATTTGCTAAGTGCTTGACAGGGATGATTTTAGGGGCTAAATTTTGCTCATGGGCTAATTTTCCATGTTTTTTCTAAAAACGAGATTCGTTATTTTAAAAATGATTCGCCCAAATTCTATAGGATAAAATTATTTTACCTTAAAAATCACCAAATCTTTATAAAAACTATATAAAATACTTAGAAATTTGAATATTTTTACAAAAATATCGCCAAACATTTATAGTTGACATATGAAGGATTAGTAAGATTCGCCAAGGTTTCTACATTTTAAAATAAATTTCCATCCTTAAAATCATCCCTGGTGCTTGATATAGATAGATAGATAGATATATTTATGCTTTGTGATTATGATGAATCTGGATGTTAGATCTGATATAAGTGAATGTGCTTAGTTCTTGAATCTGCCAGATATCCATTTGTTTATGCTAAGTGCTTAGATACATTAGATATGGGTGAATGCTGTGATGATCTCTTTTATCTGCAAAGTAGATATTGGTTAAATAATAATGGAATGACGGTGCTAAGTGATCTATTAAGTATTGTAATCACAGATTCGTGTCCCAGCTAAGGTTCTAGACACCTGAGTCCTGCAACCACCCCTGCCTCTACCTTGGGTGAGACTTCATCTACTTCACAGGTGTTACCAAAGGGGTCAATATTTAGGTTTTTATTGGTGCGTTGTTTTAGCATTGAACCCTAGACCTGCCCCTGTGCCAACAGATGGTTCTGTTGTCCGGACCTAAAACTGTGATTCCTCCTAGGAACTGAGGAAGAAGAAGCTATGTGCAAAAATATGACCTGAAATTGTGAAAGCTCTATGCGTAGATCTGTTGCTCTAGTATGTAGTACTCTACTTAGTTTGACAAGCTCTATGCTAAGGAAAAGAAGTCTCATCTGAAGAAAAGAGGTGAGATCTGAAAGCTTTATGCTCTGAGAAAGGCAAAAGTGAGACTTTTTTATTAAAAGAGGTAATATCTGGAAGGATTGTGCTCTGATAAAGGTAAGAATATTGAAAAGTTCTAGATCTAAAAGATTTGTGCTCTGTAGAAGTAAGATACGTGGAAATTTTTTTTTTTACAGTATGGATCTAGGTATGTTTGATAGATTCTTGAAAACTAGGGTCTTAATAGATGAAAGAAGATTTGATATCAGTAGATCTGATAAGAATAGTGAAAAATATGTTATACCTATGCATAGAAAGAATGTTTGGACTAATAAGTGTATGTAGGATCCTAGAAAGAAATGTTTGCAGGTTAGCTACCATGATCCTAGCACGCAGTACAAGGAAGACTAGGGATCATTTAAAAGAAAGAGAGGATTGACCCTCTGTTACAGTTGCAGAAAACCAAGACATCTTGCTAAGGAATGTCTTGGGAGAAGACCCAGTTGTCTTTGTTGTAAAGCTATGGACCACGAATTATTGGATTGTCCTAGAATGATTGCTAAGATTGAAGAAATGAACATGAGACAAGAAAACCTTGAGGCAGATCCATAAACTAAGATTATGACAGAATCCCAAAAAGAATCATAGAAAGTATTGCTACAGATGAAAGAAACCCTGAATGACCACCGACATGTCAGATTATCAGAGATCTTCAAAGAAAAAGAATGCCTTGAAGCAAGAATAGGAGACTTCGACATTGATTGTTTTCTAGATGAGGAAACACAGGTGAATATCATGATAGAGAGAACTTGGGAAGCTATAGGGAGGCCTGCTAGGATTCCTTCATTAGGAAGAATAGGACTATTCAAAGGAAAGCTGATAAACCTATGTGGGAAGCTCACCCAGATACCTATGAATGCCAATGGAACTTCAATAGAGGAAGATTTTGAGATTATTAAATTTTTTTGAGAACAATGCCCCATTTACCATGCTACTAGGAAAACCCTAGATTGAAAGAGATTGGGCCAGAAGGCAAGAAGTAAAAGAAGTTTTAGAGAAGAAGAAGAAAGAGTTAAAGTAATTCATGACTAGAAGGATCACACACTTGATTGAAGAACAAAAGAACAGATCGAAGATATTTAACACTAGAGACCCAGATGTCAAAGTTGCAAGAACACTAGAAGACCCACAAAAGAATGAAGTACTCAATCCATATAAAGAAGAAGGATCACCCTCGAATCGTAGGAAAGAATCTCAATATCATGAAGTACCTATGCCACAAGAAGATAAGAATCATAACGGAAAAAGGCCTACCTAGACGAAGCTTACTGGGAAGAAGGCTAGAAATCTAAGTAAGAAGAGAGATAAGATCAACAAGTTGTAGAAGGTTCTAGAGGGAACCTCGCAAAAGGAAAATTTGGAAAATTGGACCTTCATCGGGATATCAGAACAATGAAACATGGCACTTCACCATGACGAAGAAATATATCCTTTGGGGACATTATAACCATTAGACCGACGCTCTTAATGGGTAGAAAGACATTTATGGACAAACAAATCACCATCCCATTGTTGGGACCCTGTCATAATTAACATAACAGAGTTAATAAAGGCTTCATACCCGTTGCAAGCTACCCGTTGTCGAGTTACCTATTTATCCCATCGCGCCATGCACCAAGAACACTTTTTCCAAATGAGATTTTGAGCCCGTAGACTAAGTTGATTTTGCACAATGATCATCGTGCTCTTGATCTCTATCCCATTACTGTGTCTAAGTTACCTTTCGAACCTGAGATTGTTAACCCCGAGTGTGTATGTCTGATGAGTTGAGCATTGTAGAGAAAGTTCTTGAAGAATTTCTAATCGAACTCATGAATAAAAGAGTCATGTTGATGTCTACAGGTGTACAAGCATCTTCTATGAGAGGAATGCCAACCTCTCCATCCATTTCTTGCAGAGCCAGACCATCCCGACCATCAGATGAAAAGAGGACCAAGAACAAGGATGATCTAGTGAATCCCAAGTTGATCCCAACCATATTACCCACCTATATTCTATCTCTAAGTGGCGTAGTAAATTGAGACAGTCTGCCTAATGATTTCAAATACACCTTGGTTACGGTGTACCTCTCAAAGGGGATACGTGCAGTTTGAGTAGACCAAGATAAAATTGCAGCGTTGAAGTTTAGTGACTTCAACCTTGGAGATCACAAAGTATATAACATGCTCTCCCTGCATAAGTACCTGAACAGAACTAAGGGGAAGAATTCAAATATAATCCCCCAATCGTGGACTATGAACCTAACGTAGTCCACCCTGCTAAACATCATGAAGATTTCTCACTTCGGAAGACACCAGGAGGTGAGTTCATGTGTCAAGTTGTTGTTGTATTGTTACCATGGTGGCTATTTGTGGTTAAATCATTATATAACAGTTGATCCGATGTTGATCAATCAGATCATGGGCTTGAGTATGCAAGGACCTGATCCTCAAGAGTTTTACCTAGGAAAAGCCATGGATCATGCTTTAGCATAGAAGATCAAGGACACTTGTGGTGATGTCGAGAAGGGAACGTGAGGCTACAAGGTAGATTCTATCTAGAGTGGTTCAGTGCACCTTGCTTGTCAGTTTATTGCAGGGAAGTTAGTATGAAGGAACCAACCTACCCAAGTCACCAGTTTTCTAGTTGACCTTGCAGGGAAGTACACGGAAGGCCTTCAAATGAATTGGTTGAAGTTCTTCATGAACCAGTTGCAACTTGACTACAGAGAAGTACATGACCAAGGATATGAATTTCATTTCATTTGGATCTTGATCCCGATAGCTTTTATTTCTTGGGAGATGTCGAAAGGTATGAAATTCCTAGACATCTAGCCTTTTGAACCACTGGCCATGAAGTTTAGTACACTGTGGTAGTCAAGCGAAATGAATAAACAATGGTAGTAAAATGTTTTTTTTCATACCTACTATAATCAACTGAAGATATCCATATGAATATAGCCATATAGTCTGAGCCTCGCATGACTCTAAACACTCTACACCGGTTCAGGCCTTTGATGAAGTTCAGTGTTGATCGACATTTTATTTACATCACAACGTGTGTCGACGAACACAAGCAACAACTTTAGTCCTACTATAAGTTGATGGAGGAGGACTTGGAGGAGATCACTAAGGACTAGTCATTAGATCACCTTATTCCAACAAGCCCTGTAGAGATATCTTTCATCGACATCCCAGAAACTGCGCAGGATACACCCAGACCTAGTAGAAAAAAGAAGACCGAAGAAGTCCAAGAATTAGACAGTGCATCCATGAAGACTGATTCCATATCACCAGAGAAAGGAGGTGATGGAGAAGAGTTAGATGACAAAGAAGTTGAATAGAAGCAAGGAGACGAGGTTGATCCCCTGAAAAAGAGGAAAGTTTCACCTATGAAACCTTCCTCCCGGAAGAAATTGAAGGCCACCATGACTAGGATGCAGACCATCCTCACCTCCGATGAATTTGACTTCCTCATAGAAGCCATGCAAGATGCTTCGCTGGAAATAGCAGAGAAAAAAGAAGCAAATAAAGAAGAGATGTATGATCAAATTGAGACTGAACTCTGAGGTGTACAATAGGCCTTGCAGTCTAGCCGCGTAGTCTCCACTGCGTCGGGAGAGCCAGAATTGGGAGATGAGCCAACTCAACTCCACCACCTAGCTGATACATTCGAAGCTCGCCTTCGATGAGCATAAGAATAAACAACGCAAGCCACCTAGGCTTTGACACAAGTAGAAGGAGTACTCTTATGGCAATGCAGTGCTACAGAATAGGAAAACCTTTCTCTCCAAGCAAATTTTGATGAAGAAAAATCACAACTACAACAAGAAAAGGAACAGTTGCTCACGAGGAAACCTGAAGTAAAATAAGAAGTCAACAGAGCACTTCGCTCTGTGATAGTCTTAGAAATCAAGGCAGAAGATCGAGTTACACAGTAGGTGAACCAGGTCACAGAAGCCATCCAACAACTAAAACAATGCATAGCAGATTTGGAGCTACGCATTGTACCTGAGACCCCACAAGATGTAAGAGACCAAAGAGAAGAAACCACCCATAGCATAGTTGAAAGGCTAAAGGATATTACCCTAGAATGTAATAAACTCACTGATTGCAGTACCCAAACATATGAACAACTCATGGATAACCTAGAACTAAAGGCACTATAGTCGCAACTCCAAGAGGCAAAGTATCATGCTAAAAATATACAGGTGTAGTTGAAGTCCATGTTAGTTGTGGAAAGAATGAAGTGCTCCCAAGAGAAATGCACTTCACAACAATGGAGCCATACTATCCAGAGTAGAGTTATGAAGGTAACTGAGAGGCTCTAACCTGTACAAGACAAGGCCTATCAATTGTTTATAGAGGTAGAAGGCCAAGGAGCAGAGCTAGAGTAGGTTCTCACTACAACTAAACAACGTCTAGAGGGACCTATAAATGATGCAGTCATCCAAGAGTTTGTTGAATAGGAAGTTGTAGCACAACAACAAGTCGAAGTAGCTCGAGCCAAGCTCCAGACATTTGAAGAAGAACTAGTCAGACCAGAGTGACTTGGAACGAGTCACAGGTGAGTGTTGGGGGCTTGTTGGCCCTCGACCTATTTTGGGATATCCTTAGTCAAGTTTGGCCTATTTTGGTACTTCGATAACCTATCAAAGATGGGGCACAAGATGAAGCTGAAATCATGGGATCTTGACCCATTTTTGGGTCCCTTTTGCAATTTGGGAATATGTAATGGGTATATGATGTCAGCCCATAGGTTTACCCATGTTTAGTCTTATTTTGTAAAGTATAAATAAGTATCTAGGTGACATAAGAAGGATGTCGATAAGCTAAGTGCTAAGTGCAAGTATGGTTTGAAGATGCTTTGTGCATATTGTGAGAAACTGTAGAGCTGAGTCCAAGTGGTTGTAACAGAGTGTGAAAGGCTTTGTGCTAGACCTAGCTCAGGGAAGGAGGATCTAGTGAGGTGTGCGCTGATATCCTGTCCTATGCGGAGTAGGGTTTTTGTGGTCATGTGCATGTAGATGATTGATTGAAGCTAATAAAAAAGAAGAGTTGGTGAACATATCCCCAGGGTGGGGGTGAACCACGTAAATACTGTTTTATTCTTCTCTGTGCAATGTTCTGATGTATTTATGTGTTATTTGCTAAGTTCTTGATATAGATAGATAGATAGATAGATCTGTTTATGCTTTGTTATTATGATGAATCTGGATGTTAGATCTGATATACATAAATGTGATTAGTGCTTGAATCTTCCATATCTGATCCATTTATTTATGCTAAGTTCTTAGATACATTAGATGTGGGTGAATGTTGCGATGATCTATTTTATCTGCGAAGTAGATATTGTTTAAATAATAATGAACTGATGGTGCTAAGTGATCTATTAAGTATTGTAATCATAGATCTGTGTCCTAGCTAAGGTTGCAAACACCTGAGTCCTACAACCACCCCTACCTCTACCTTGGGTGAGACTTCATTTGCTTCGTAGGTGTTGTCAAAGGGGCCATTAGTTAGGGTTTTTTTGGTGCATTGTTGTAGCATTGAACCCTAGGTCCTCCCCTGTGAAAACAAATGATAATGAAAATCAAAAGAGATAATTGGTTTAGTAGCAGAAGTACCTTCTCAAAGGGTCTTTCCTGTTCTGATAATTTTCTCTGGGTTTGCTTCAAGTGTTTCTAAAGGCAGTTGTGGAGTATACCTCACATGTCTGTCTTTGGAAGCCACAAATGAAATAGTGGATTCTCCAGTGGATTCACAAAAATGGAGTTACCATAGTGGAGTCGTCAAGTGCACAGTTGAAATATTCAATGTACTAAGTTTTGATGCACCCTCAAAACTAGTAATCTTTGTCGTTCATGGCCATGGAAAATCTTCAATTCATCCTCGACAACGGTGCCATAAATGTTAGCATTGGAAGTCACCTCTGTATTGCGACAGAGGTAAGCCCAAGGCCTATCAACCTGTATGTCACAGTGAATAATTTTAGGAGAGCTCTAATGGATGCAGACTTAGGAACACTAGGATGATACGCATATATAAATGAGGTCTTGATCTAACTTTATTTAGAAATTTTGTATAATGGTGAGTAGGTGGAAGAACATGAGGAAAATGTGAAGGTCTGCTATGGACATTCAGTCTTCCAGCAACCTCTGGATGAAAAATTTCAGATGCAAGATCCTCTTGGATCCGATAACTTCAAGAAACTGAAAATGTTGTAAAATCAACTGCAATCAAACCTACATTACACTACAGTCACAACACTTGATTGGATCATCCATGCCCGAGCTCTCAGAATCAGAAACAAAGAAATGAAGGGGAAACTGATTTTCGTTAAATAAGAAGTCTCAAGTAACAATACATAATCTGAGAACCAAAGGCCTCATCAAATATTTACAAATCGAGATCCTAGCTCAGCCATCGACACTAAACAAATATGAGAATGACTCCTATATAATCAGAGCAACACTACAGAGACGTGCTCGAGATTTTGCATTGAAGGTGTTACATCTGCATGCTTCCTTGCAGATTGTGCATGCGGTCCCCTATTAGACATGAACTTCTGCTGGACAAAATCACGCTTCAGAATGGGCCTACGAATGAATTGAGTGGCTAAGAGTCCTTTGCTTGGTCTTTCCATTTATGGTGGAAATAATGTTCAACTACCACCACCTACTTCAATAACCTCTTCATTGGGATTGGGGAGGCCCAAGTCAACTATGCACCTTTAGAACATGGAGGCCTCTACATTTTTCCATCTGGATCTTCTTTGGGAGTTCATGTTGGGACTAGAAGGTAGACGTGGACGAGGAACTATGACCAGGAAAGCGCAGGTGACAGAAAAAATGGGCGCTGAGGTGTGATGGGATGAAGGTGAAGCGGAAAGGGAAGATGATGTGGAGGCAGAGTGGAGAAAACATGGCAAGAGATGATAAGAGGTAGTGAAAAATGGATATGACATAGAGGTGAGTGGGGTACAGGTGTGTGGCAGTGGAAAGTGGAAGGGAAGAAAGAGATGTGACAGGGAGAGGAGAGAGACGGAGTGGGATACAGATGGCGAAAGGAGTGACGATGGTAAGTGAGGGTGGTAAGTGGTCTACTCATAGGGGGGGGCATAGTGGTAAGCATGAAAGGTCGGGGGAGGGGGTCTGAGTTAACAAGGAGGCACCACGTTAGTGGGGGGCCCACACTCAAAAACCACCAACTCGGATCCCCCCCTCGTTAATGATAGAACATCGGGGGGGGGGGTGGGGGTCCAATATGGATTCTGCGACATAGATCTATGCACATGGATCTTATCCACCCAGATCTTCGCGATGCTTAGCACGACGCGCCCAGGCCCCAAAACTTAGGATAAGTGGGATTGCGTCAAAGGGGTCAATTTCTTAGGAAAACACCCCTCCTAAAAATAAATGTGATAACAGATAGCATGAAAATAGATATCCAAGATTTCGTAGCATACTATGACACTTTGCAATGAAACAAGGGGGGATATGGTGAAGATACTAGGGGCATTGCAATGACTACCAACCTCAACAAAAAATTGGACATACATTTCAATGGATTTTATGTGGGTCTCCCAAAAGAGGACATCAAATTAGTCATCTCAGTGGTTGTTACTACCTTTTAAAATATACACATTTATTTTTCCTAGCTCATCCTTTAACTCAATCCCCAACGGCCCAATCCTTCATGGATCAAATATTTAATCTACAAAGTATTCCCACTTACATTGTCTTAGATCGGGACCCCACATTCACCAACAACTTTTAGAAGGAACTACTTAAAATTCAAGGCATGCAATTGAATATGAGGATTGAATATCATCCTCAAAATAATTGTCAAATAGAAGTGGTCAACAAGTGCTTAGAATTTGGCTAGAACAAAAAATAGTGATGGATACGAGAGAGTGTCAGTTGTTCCAACATAGGATCAGGCAAGCATTGATCCAATGGAACTATGTGGAACCAAAATATTCCCAACGGGAACTGATAGTGATCCTACAACAATTTATTCACCTTCATACTTGAGGACAATGATTATTTCAAAGGGGGAGGGAATGTTAGGGTCCTACCCTAACCCGCTTAGCTAGATACTTTATTAATGTATGAGGATAAGACCACCTTCCTTGAATAAGGCACATTAAATAATTATTTAATAGTTACTCATTGTAAAAATGGTGCCTTTTTTTCATAAGGTGCAAATTAGTTAGTTGACCCTCATTATAAGGGGCTCTGAGCTCCTAGGTAGTTAAGATTCTCGATGAATAGTTATATATTGAGTATAAGGTTATGTAATATCTTGTCAAATATTTTTATTGTATTTGGAGAATTTCTCTTGGAGGTTTCCCCCTCGAAAATGCATGTGAACATAGCTCTCTATTTTTTATTATCAAAGAGATCTTTCTTGAGGTTTCTCTCTCTTCTCTTATGTTTTTATCTTTTGCACTACATTTTATGTGATTTCTTTAAAGTTTTTGGATAAAATACACTAGAGTTAAAGTATTATAACTTTAAAAAATTAATAACATTATTGTTTCTAATAAAAAGAAATAGCTCAAACCAAACTCAAATAAAATTGATAAAGTTCACATAATAATCAACTTCTCCTTAAAAACTTAAAAGAAGGTCAACAAGATAAAATCCATCTAAACCACTTTCACTAATCAACTTCTCCTTAGAAACTTAAAAGAAGGACAATAAGATAAAATCCATCTAAACCACTTTCACTAACTTTTGGAATTTATTGTGACACAACATGTATACAATTTTACACATTGACATTAGGAATTTACTAGCAAAATAGACTACTAATTGATTCTACCCAAAATAAACATTATGGCGATTCCTTTCAAATAAGTATAGATTAGGATGCATTCTAATTAGCCACTACCGTCCGTCGTTGCATTCCCCTCTGCTCTCGCACTTTCCAATGTGAATTTTCTGCCATGCTTTTCTTTGTCTGATTGTGGTCTCATTCCAAGCCAATGATAACACGACAGCCATGATAATACCCATCTCCATTTACAGCTAGAATCTTCATCTAACTTCTCAATTGTTTCTCACAATCTTTTGTTGGAACTTGCAGTTTTGGTGCAATATTTGCCCTTCCCATCCCTTGTTTTCTATTTATCACCCACACTGAGCACACATCTCCTTACTCTAAGAATGAAGAAACCAACAAAGTAAAACAATGGAAGAAGGGCAATCCAACAGTAGGACGACTAAATGGAATCCAAGTATAGAACAAATAGCTTTGTTGGAAGACATGTATAGTGAAGGGATGAACGGTCCCAAGGCTCATCAAATAGAGAAGATAACCAGTAGACTACGAATGTATGGAAACATTGAAAAGAGGAATGTGTATTACTAGTTTTAGAACCATAAATATCGCATAAGGTGGAGACAGAAACTAGAAAGAGTGACATCCAATAATCAGTTTACAAATATAACCTTGTTTATAAATAATTGTTGGATTAAGTATGAGTTGGATACTATCATATTGGATAACAGAAGCTAAAAGAATCTCGTGGCCTAGACTTTGGTCACATGCCTAAACCCCCCCACCATTTTAACCTCGATCCCATACCAACTCGGTTAGGTCCAAAAGAAAGGCCCTCATCTCACTATCTCTTAGTGTTGTAGGGATTATGTTTACGATTGGCCCTTTCCGATATACTGTGGCGTGTGATGTCTCTCCTCTTGATTGTGTCAATTTT
>JZKD02S1935417.1:247043-262861 GCA_000966675.3 Picea glauca | reverse complement strand
TTAGGCCCTCAAAATGGCCCTGGAAGTTAAAACCTGCTAAAAATAGTAAATTGCCAAAATTGCCAGAAAACTGTTTTGAGCCAGTCAGAAAAGGTGGGTGGCCACCGATATCCACATGGATCATGCTCACTCATAAACTCACTCCATCTCCTTTGCCATGCATTCATATCCCTTTGAGTGAAGAGATTTTTTAAACTTTGATGGTCCGTTTTGAGCTCAAAGTTTCACCCCACGAGATAGTGCCTCAAAAGTTTCAGAGCTAGAATTACAGCTGCTAACTCTAAATCATGAGTAGCATAAATCTCTTTGTGTTTCTTCAACTTCCTTGATGCATAAGCTATCACTCCTCCATCCTGCATTAGCATGCCCCCCAACCCTTGCTTTGAGGCATCCGTGTAGACTGTGAAGTCATTTTCCATATCCGACACTCGTAGAATTGGCGCACTAGTTAGTAACCTCTTAAGTTCAACAAATGCACTATCACAATCTTCTGTCCATTCATACCTAACCTCCTTGCACTGCAAGGTGGTGATGGGTTTTTCTATGTTAGAGAACCATTCCACAAATATCTGATAATAACTTGCTATCCCCATGATGCTTCTTACCTCATCGGCTTTCTTTGACACTGGCCATTCCATAATGGCCTTTACCTTTTCTGGGTCCACAGAGATTCCTTCAATGGAAATGATATGTCCTGAATAGTGAATTTCTTTATGGAAGAAGGAACACTTCGACAACTTCCCATACAATTTGTTCTCTCTAAGGTAGGAAAACACCACTCATAAGTGTTCCTCATGTTCTCTTTCATTCTTGGAATAGATGAGGATGTCATCTAGAAAGACTTGTACAAAACAGTCTAAGTAATTCTGGAATACTCTGTTCATGAGGCTCATGAATACTGTTGGTGCATTGGTCAATCCTAAAGTTACTATGACGAACTCGTAATGTCCAAACCGAGTTCGAAAGGTAGTTTTAGGAATATTGCCTTCCTTAATCCTTAACTAGTGATACCCTGATTGCAAATCAATTTTTGAGAATACCGCTGCTCCTTTAATCTAATCAAAAAGGTCATCTATTCGTGGAAATGGGTACCTATTTTTCAATGTATCATGGTTCAAGTCCCTGTAATCTATACACAACCGTAAGGAACCATCTTTCTTCTTTACAAAAATTACTGGTGCACCCCAAGGTGAGATACTAGGCCTTATTATCCCTAAGTCCAGTAGTTCTTTCAACTGTATTTGCAACTCACAAAGTTCTGGGGCTGTCATTCGATACAGAGTCTTGGAAATTGGTTCTGCACCAGGTTTTATCTCAATAGTAAAATCAATCTCCCTCTGAGGAGGTAGCCCTGGTAACTCGTTCTGGAAAACATCCTTAAATTCTGACAAAACCGGGTACTGATCCAAGGAGGGTCCCTTCCTTTAATTCACTGCTTCCACTACATATAGTCGACACCCTTGCCTCAAGCATCGCTTAAAATTCATAGTTGAGATAAAGAATAATGACACCTTTCTTTGTACACCCTGGATCTCTACTGTCCTCCCTTCATCGTCAACATAAAGCACCCTTTTTGCGAAACAATATACCATAGCTTGATGTGCTTCTAACCAATCCATTCCAATGATTAGGTCATATGCCTCGAGAGTAGTAACGTATACCTTCAACCTGATAGTACACACTCCCAGGTATACTATACAATTATCAATGCTAGGTCCTACCGCTTTTTTTTCCCTCGAAGCCATCTTGACTTGTTTAAAGTCATCATGCTTGTAGGCTGCCAAACCACTCTTTTCTAATGCAAATGGTGAAATGAAACTATCTGTAGCACCAGAATCAAATAAAATCTTTAAATTGATATGATTTAGCGTACCTGATGACTCCACCACCGTGGATTGATGTTCTGCCTGGTGATTATTAACCACTGCATAAATTTGGTGGCTGCTACTTGCTCTTCCCATCGGGGCCTTTCCTTCTCTATGCACAAATCCTGATTGTAACTATGTGCAGTCATGCTGGTAATGGGGTCCTCCACATCCCCAACCGGTAACATGAGATTGAACCTGTGCACTGTTCTGTGATTGTCTCTTAAATGAGTTCCTTCCCCTGGAACCCTTGCCCCTACTAGCTGCTCCTTGAGATGGTCGTGGACTTTGCCGTGTTGTTGGTGATGAACGGGATTCTACACTTGCTACCATTGAAATCCCTGCGGTTACTGTCCTTGGTGTGACTCTATTACCATATGGAGATTTCCTTGAGCCCCCTCCCCTAGGAAATGTCCTAGGGGCCTTCCCCATGAATCTAGGATGATGCAGAAAGGTTTTCCTCACACCTCCATTTAAGTTCATGTGTTCCTCCACATAACGCCCATTTTTCACTACTTCTGCTACTGAAGATGGTTTCCACATCCGCATCATAGTCCTTATCTTAGGGTTTAACCCATCGATAAATCATTTTGCCTCTCGTTGGTCATTATCCATGTATGAAACATATTTGACCAGTTCCATAAACATGATCTCATATTCTTCTACGGTCCTGTTTCCTTGTACTAGAGCATGAAATTCTCCCACCTGTTGTTCCTCATAGTAAGCTGGTAGATATTTCCTTTGGAACCTCTCCTCGAAAAGTTCCCAAGATATAGTGTCTGGGGTAATATGTAGTTGCCTTTCCAGGTTGCCCCAACAGTTCAAGGCACTATCTCTCACCTGAAAAATCACTATCTTCACCTTTGAAGTGGACACATAGTCTCTTAAGGAAAAACACCTTACCATGCCTTCCAACCATGCTATCTCTCACCTGAAAAATCACTATCTTCACCTTTGAAGTGGACACATAGTCTCTTAAGGAAAAACACCTTACCATGCCTTCCAACCATGCTTCTGCACGTTCACTGGCATGACCCCCGGCAAACTCTGAAATTTTGATCTTCTGCAGTTCACTAGTGATGTCTTCGAGTGGGGATCCTCCCCCTGAATCCATTGACACTTATGGATTACTCATTCCAGATGGTGGGGGCTCTACTTCATTCCCTGTTGGTTGATGCCCCAGTAAAGTCTCATTTATGGCCTCCAATGAGTGCAATATGAGAGCTAGTTCAGGCAATGGTGGTGGCGGCGCTGGAGGCCCCTGTGATGATGCCCCTCTGCCTCAATTTCCTCGATTCGTTACCATCCTGTATATTTTAATCTGCATCAACCAAATTTGTTAGGCTAAGTTCAAGGACATTTCACATTTGTTCATCTTAAACTAGAAAATAGGGTTAGGTGTAAGTTTTCTTTTACTTGTCTGTAAACATACGTTACTCTCTTTAGGGGATGTGGCTAGGTTAGGGTTAAGCGTCTAATCTTGGTGTCACTGCCTAAGAAAACTACCAACTCCCTCTCCCGGTAGCTATGCTAGCATCGCACCACACTCATCAATTTCTCTAACTTACCTGCCTAGTGCGCATGAAGCCCCCTCCCGCTTATCCTGGTCTAAGTCCTTAAACTTTTTGTTTAATACTAATTAATGTGATTTTCAACCTATAGTTGATTAATTATTAAGAACTTAAAAATCTAAACTAAACTTTAACCTAAGTTCCAATCATCTTAATCAACTCATTCATTTAATCCCGAAAATTATTATTATTATTATTATTATTATTATTATTAATTAATTTATTAAGTACATAATTAATCACTAATTTAATTTAAATTATTCCCATTGATTAACCACTTTTGATTAATCACATTAACTTATACTTAATTTAAAACACAAATTTAAATATGTTTAAACCTAATTTAAAACATAAATTTTAAATATATATATAGATATATAGATATATATTATTTCATTATTAAATTTAAACTAATTTAAACAATTAAAATTTTAAATCTAATAATACTTTAAAAGAATAATTAAATAAATAAAAAATATAAATAAAATAATCAAATCAATAAAATATAAAAAAAAACTAAAAAAAATTAAAAAAAATTATTAAAAAGGTGAGGGCATGCATGAAGCTCACGTGCTTCTTCCCTAACTCTTCCCGTAATAAGACTAAACAAAAAACCCTACTCCGCCTCATTCTTCTTAATTTTGTTTTGTTCCGCTCCAAGGGTTCCGCTCAGTTGTCCCTGAGCGGCCATGGCTTTGTTAATGTGGTTTCAACTCTCAGGGATTTTTCGTAGTTACAAGTTTCACCCTCATCCTAAATTATCTACCCACGTTTTATAATTACAGGTTGCAACTATTTTGGCTTAAAGGCACAACCAATCCTTCTTTCCCTGAATCTCTGGGTGAACTCGGGTCGATGAGGCAAGCCCTAAGGGTTCCCTCTGTGTGTTGAAACATGGCTAAACATTGTGAAACAAGAGGGTGCCATCCCGTGGGCTCCTATTGGTTTCTTGGCACTTGGTGTGTTAGGATTGTCGAGGGCTTGGCACTCTTGTGTGCTGGTTTATGTATTGTGTATTTTTTTTAATCTTATGGTCATATGTGCAAGTGGATAAACGCTCTAGTACTGACTCTGCGCATGGGCCACACATGGGTGCATTGAGCAATGAAAATCTCCATGTTGGATACTCTTCCATGTGGTTGGGCATTGGGTCTTTGGTGTTTGTCGACATGTAGGCCGCTATAACAATCATCGTTGATCTATCATTGGCAGTTGGGTGTTGATAAACCTTTCTCTCATTTTTTTATTTTGCGGGACTGTACACACTACACCTCCCCCGCTTGAGAAATCAGGGTCATCCTTTCTCTAGTAAAACATTTGAATGCTATAGAAATGGTGAAGGAAAGAGATATCGAGAATGTGGGCAGCTAGAAGGCCAAGGTATGTTATATTCATCATGTTATTCTCCATCTTTGATTTTAGGAGAGTCATACAATAGGGGGATATGAACAAAGATGACGGTGTCCATTATACCCATGGTTCAGATTTCTAACTTCCATCGCCTATTCTTCCCTTGAAAGGACTTAATTTAGGCTTGGAATGGGATGAATGGAGATGGGTTTCATTCAAGGAAAAGATTTTGTTGAAGATGGAGTGAGCAAAGGAAGCTTGAATACTTGCAGCAGAAAGTTCCAAGGATGCTCATAGTTGTTCGTGCTTCAATGGATGGTCAAATGTTAATACAGGGACATTCTCACGATTCTCGGTTGGATAAAAGATAACTCATTGATCTAAGTTGTTGTATGGGGGTCCAAGGATTGGAGAAGGTGTTCATGGAAATGTATCTGAGGGTAAAACACTACACATAAGTGGAGTGGGATTGGTGGGGTTATGGAAGGAAATTAGCTAGTATACAACTAAATTGACATCAAATCTGGAAGTAAGTGTCTTTCTGTGAAATCATTTTCTGTTGAAATCATATAGTTCCGTTGAAATTCTCTGTATATATTTCTTTTTTCTACCATCCACTATCCACTACAATCATATATGGTGGGTCTGGATTTGAAACAGGACTGCAATGTCATTAGTTAATATAAATTCTTGGTGTTTCATTGACATGTTAAGGATCGATTCCTTTAAGTAATAAAAAATAATCACAGGAAAAACTGATGGCATGACAAATTCCTTGGTCTAATAGATGATCTTTCATGGCAGAAACCATTTGAGAGAAGCTGAGTATTTGAGCTTGATGTTATTGAATATTTTAATTTGTTCACTTCATTTTATTTTGATTGTGTATAAGATTGTGGGGTTGTTTTCTTTCTGTGAAAATAGGAGCGAACAGGTACCATATGGCAAGGAAAAATCTAAAAGAGGTGGTAGGTAATCTATTTGCTAATACATGTAGCTCCACATACCTTTATATGCAACCGTTGATGATTCTTATTCTTAAGAAACTTCTTTATCGCTAGTGACATGTATATATCTGGTTTTTTTTGTCACTTTTACTCAAGCTTCCCCTTTGAGGAGACGTTAGTAATCTGGCTTGGGAAATCTATAGTCCCATGGGAGCACTGTTAACTTCCATTTCAATCAGAAAAGTTGGCCGGTCAACATTTTTTTGTACTCCAATTCTGCTGGAGATTATAGTAAGTAGTGGACAGATCTGATGTATACGCTTATTGTATGTTAGTGGAGCTTGTGAATTATGTCTTTATATTTATCCTGAAACTTATACCGGGTCATCTTGTACAACAAGATGGATCTGTTTAGCAATCCATTATTTATGAAATGGTGCCCTTGTTTTGTTAATAAGCATTAGATACTGGATTTATGAATTCAAATATTTTTTCATGTATTCTACTTCCAGTTTGGTTATGAAAAAAAAATGTTTTACTTCTAAGTGAAAAGTGTGATCAGCTCTCAGATTATAGACATATGCTAAAATTGTCTCTGGTTAGTCATGATAAGTCCTTTTAGTTGTGTACAAAGCACTTAAACTGTTGTTTTGTGGTGTCATTTTGGAACCAATTAGTGTAGCATTAACTTATTTCATTTGCGTAATTCTGAATTGTCTATTTTCATAGTTTTTTTTTTTTTTTTACAGGTTTGCACGTGAATATGTGTTGGTTCTAGAGAAAGAAAATTCAGTTGTAGGTAGGCCCTTAAGTCTCCAGTGCTTCAAACTGAAGCTCTGATACCATGTGTAAGAGTCCTATCTAACATAACCTAAAATAAATAAATAAAATTTAAACATAAAATTTCTTTCAATGTATAAGCAATTTCATTATTCAACACATAAGCATATTCAACAGCATGATGATAACCACATACTACAACATAATAATATTTATGAGAAAATTATAATCAATTTCATAACATAGAAGAATAATGAAATTTCATACCTCTAACTGATGCTATTGTTGTCCCTAACTCTATTGTCCCCAACTCTACTGCCCTTAACTCGACTTGATACACTGCCCAAAACCATCTAACCACCCAACTAGCTAGGAACAGAGCCTATCCAGCTCCCTAGCTCCAGGATTCCATGAGGATTCCTAGCCCCCGAGCCCAAAACTCCCCACAATCGATGCTCCCCTGTAACAGTCCACCCAAACTCCAAACCAAAAAAATACAGTCCCTAATCTCAAAATAATGCTTCCTTCCCCCCAAAATAAAAAATGTCCCTCCCCGAATGCCTCTGCCCCCTCATATCCTCCTTCCCATTCACCGCCTCCTCCCTTCATTCAATGCCACCCACCTTATCCCTCCATTTAATGCATTATCCCTCCATTCAATGCCTTATCCCTCCATACGTTAAGTTTTCTATTAAATAAATTAAAAATTATTAAACTTTTAATTCATTACCCAACATTAAATGAGTTAAGTAATTAATTAATTAACTAATCAACATATATTAAACAATAATTAATTAATTAATATTATTAATAAATAAACATTATGTAACTAATATACATTAGGACAGTTAATTTTTTAATTAATTATACTTGATAAAACTTAAGCAACTATTTAACTAGGGTTGTTACATTGAGATTCCCTACCAAAATTCCTGACACACTATCTATCATGCTAAATCTCATCAATACCACTTGCAACATGAGGGGCACACCTATGTGCTTATTTCTTCTACTCTTAAATCCACCCAGTCTATTACTGACCATACGACCGTTAATCAAGCCAATCTAAACCATTGTGTCTCTTTGTGCTTAGTTTGCCCCATTAACCTAGACAACAAAAATAACCTTCTACCTCCTGCCATGGATCCCCTACTCCAATAATTTGTAGATGTATTGACAGAACTCATGAAACTACCCTCGTCTCACTC
Source organism: Picea glauca (assembly GCA_000966675.3). NCBI lineage: Eukaryota > Viridiplantae > Streptophyta > Pinopsida > Pinales > Pinaceae > Picea > Picea glauca. The sequence goes on along the minus strand of JZKD02S1935417.1, from coordinate 255,140 downwards.
TATTGAGATCATAGAACCAATGAATCTATCCTCCTCTCACTCTATTTTTTATCACTAAGCTTAATCTATGTTCAGCATACCACCGAATCAGGATAAAAGAGGAAAACATCCTTAAGATAGCCTTCAAAAAACATGAACGCCATTATGTGTTTCTAGTGATTCCATTATATCTTTGTAATGCTCCATCTAGTTTCTAGAGCCTCATAAAAACTACTTTCAAACCCTTTCTACACAATTCTGTGCTGGTTTTCTTTTATGATATCTTGATCTAGATTAAAGCATGGGAATCACACATAGAACATGTTTTTAAGTCCCTACGACTCTTGAGGGACAACCAATTATTCATGAAGCAATCCAAGTGTCTTTTCATGGATCCCGAGGTTGAATATTTAGGTTACATTGTAATCCAGGAGGGGGTACGAGTTGATCCCAAGAAAGTGGCGTCTATGCAAGATTTCACCCATCACAAAAAATTAAATAGATGGAGGGGATTCTTAGGAGTTACAACATACTACAAGAAATATGTGAACAATTATGGCAAAATTGTAGCTCAGTTAACTTCACTAAATAATTTTTTTTTGGAGTGAGGTAGAAGGACATGCCTTCATTTATTTAAAGGATGCCATGTTCACTACTCCAATATTAGCAATGCATGAATTTAATAAGACTTTTTTCTTGGAATGTGATGCCTCGGGAAGAGGTCTTAGAGTCGTATTGATGCAAGAAGGACACCCTTTGACATTCACTGGTAAGTAATTGTCTGACTGCAATTTGGGAAAATCTTTGGGAAAATCCACATATGAGAAGGAAACTATGGTTATTCTTCATGTAGATCATACTTGGCACCCATAGAAAATTTGAGGATGATGGGTAACTCCTTGCATTATAATTACCAAGTCTAGAATGGATTAAGGAATCCCACATGGAATGTCTAGAAAATATTACTTTAAGGAATTTCATCTAGTGACTTTAGGTAGATCCCAACCCACATAAAATTTATACATGGAAGAAAGATACATTACAGTATGAAGGGTTCACTATACTAGAGAAAGCATCATCCCTAAAACAAAAAGTCTTAGAAGAGATACATTCAACACCAATACAAAGTCACTCTAGCTTTCATAAAACCTATGAATGAAATAAGTGTTCATTCTTCTCGGATAGCATGGAAGTAGATATTCGGGATTCTTTAGCATCCTATGACACTTTCCAATGAAAAAAGGGAGAGACGGTGAAGATACTAGGGCCATTGCAACGACTGCCAACACCATGCATGGAAGCAATATACATTGTGGTATAAAGGGTGCACTGTACTAGAGAAAGATTCATCCCTAAAAAAAAAGGTCTTAGAGGAGCTACTTTCATCACCGATACAAAGTCACTCTAACTTTCATAAAACCTATGAAAGAACCAAGTGTTCATTCTTCTCGGATAGCATGAAAATAGATATCCAAGATTTTGTAGCATCCTATGACACTTTCCAATAAAACAAGGGAGAGATGGTGAAGGTACTAGGGGCATTGCAACGACTTACAACCTCATATATGGAAGCAAGATACATTGTGGTATAAAGGGTGCACTGTACTAGAGAAAGATTCATCCCTAAAACAAAATTTCTTAGAGGAGCTACATTCATCACTGATACAAAGTCACTCTAACTTTCATAAAACCTATGAAAGAACTAAGTGTTTATTCTTTTCAGATAGAATGAAAATATATATCCAAGATTTCATAGCATCCTATGACACTTTCCAACAAGCAAGGGGGAGATGGTGAAGATTCTAAGAGAATTTCAATGAATACCAACCTCAACACAAATTTAGACACACATTTCAGTGAATTTTATGACGGGACTCCCAAAAGAGAACAATAAATTGGTCATCCTATTAGTTGCTACTATATTTTAAAAGATGCACGTTTTTTTTTTGTCCTACCTCATGCTTTAACTCAATACCCAATGGCCCAATCCTTCATGGATCAAATATTTAATCTACAAAGTATGTCCACTTACAAAACTTTACATAGTCACGAAGCATCCTTTTAAATGAACAACCATAATAGGGTGCTTGCTATCATTTTAGTGCACAACCATAGTGAAATGTAACATATATTGTGAACCTTATAATAACCATGTAAAGCTACAATGATGGGGTCATTAATGGAAATGAGTTATTCAATTGTCTTATTATTATTTATTCACTAATAATATTTAGTTATTGAGTTGTCTTTTTATTTATATTTTGAAATCATTTTGTATTAATTTTTGTTTTTTAAGAAATTGATTATGTAATCAATGGGAATGGTATGGATTAGATACAACTATTTGTTATAATTTTTTTAATTAAAAAATTATGCAACATGATATATAATATCATAAATAAACCAATTTAATCATATCATTATTAAAAATTAATTATATATAATTGTATATTTATATTTTATTAATTATACAAAATATGATTTATAAAATAAAATAAATAATAAAATTAATTTTTATTTTGATTAAAATTTATTAAACAACAAATTATTTGGAATGATAATATCATAAATAAATAAATTCATTATATGTAAATTTTGTTTTTTTGGTAAATAAACGAGATGAGAATCCTTCTATTCAATCCAAAAAAAAGTAAAAAGTGATATATCGATTTGCTGATTGTAAAAGACCTCAGAAAGAGAACACATGAGCACTACAGACTAGCTTATGCTAAAAGAGAGCCACACGGAATGCGTGGGAATAGCAAGATGAAACATATAAGATAAGGAGAAAGGGCCATATTATTATGTTGGTCAAAGAGGATCCTTTTTGCCTTTTTTCTTACGCATATCAATCCAACTAGAGGAACTGATAGGATCAACAACCTTCACCACCAAAGCTAGGTGGTCTGAGGAAATTCCAGAATCTTGAGCTATTGAAGCTAAGGGTTCTTCTTTGTCACTGTCTGAATTATCCAATTCATCAGGAAGTTTCTGAGTCCCAGAGAGCGGGGTTGTGGCCATGATTATGTCATTCAATTCATCCTTTTTGGGGGGCGATGTGTGAAGGTTGAACTGCGGGAATAAGAATCAAGATTTCTGGAGCTTCAAGATTTTGTGTTGGAGCTGAAGGCTGATGTTTTGGATCTGCAGTTAGTTGTTGTGCATTTGTTGGAGACTACACTGGTCTTGTAGAAGGCGGGGTATTTGGTGTGTCTTTTTGATGCTACATGTTTTTAGATGAATATTTCAAGCGACTTTTATGATTTTTATGGTCTTTCCAGCCATTAGCCCTTTTTTGTGCTCCATGGGATGAGACTAGGGTTGGGGATAAAGGACAACTTTCCTAGAGGTGTCCTATTTGCTGACAAGAGCGACACATGAGGGATATATTCTCATAATCGACCATCTGCGTGTAAGGATCATTCTCACCCCAATCTATAAGTATCCTATCCAGAAGCCCTTGACTGAGGTTGATTTCAACGCATATGTGGGTGAAAGTGACGAAGCCTTTCGTTATCCAGTTTGTGTCAATCTTGATGAACTTACCCAACACATTTCCTAGGGTAAGTAAAAAAGATGGAGTGTAAAAATGCAGAGGTAGATTGGGGAGTCTTATCCAGAACGATGTAGTCATGGAAGTCATAGTCAACGGGTTGAATTTAGGGAACCATCTATGCATGGAGAGACTAGATCTGCCCTAGAACCAAGGACCTTTATCTAGCACATGTTGGCAGTTTGCTTCTGTGGAAAAGTTAACAATGAAGAATCCTTTGGAGAAAAAGAACAACTCATGACTTGGGGACCAGGTCTTGTTTACCCATTCTCTTAGGGAAGAGACCGAGGGCCATAGTACGTTGAAGTGATAGATGAGGGCTTTTTCCTGGTAGATAAAAGCATATATGTAGACGTGGGGATATTCGACATATGTTATTGGAGGTTTTGCAAACTTCTCCACAATGAAGGCGGAGCCAAAAATCTCCTCTGCTCCAGAAGTTTTATCCTTGGATCCCAAAGGAGCGGAAATCCCTGTTTTCACGGCATGATTGTAAGAGCTTGGATGAGTGGAGGATTGAGAACCTCCACACAACTGAGAAGTGAGAGAAATGGTTGGGTTCTTTAGATTCCCATAACCTCATAGCAGAGAGCCATCCACCAACTGTCATCCTTCAAAGATTAGTCGTTGAAAGCAAGGCGAAATACCCGTAGTCTAGTGGATTTGGGTATTGAGAAAAAAAAGAGATTTTGAATCCTGAGCATGTAAGGAGAGAGAAGATCTGAAAATGGTATTTATAAAAAGGGGAAATCCTGCCATAGTATTGGAGCTGGCCTAACTGCGATATTCCAAAGAAAGCCTCAATCTTGCATCACTCTTAACTTGATTCCCATAATAGGGTGAGGGCTACAAATCCTCCGAGGGTTGAAGATCCTTGAGGTCTCTGATGGCTGAAAGGTGCCCATGCTCTAGATCCAAGAGGTGACAATCGCTAGGGTACAGATCTTGGCACGTCCGCAGTCTCTCCTCGGCCTTGATCCAACCCTGAATTTATGGTTCTCTCTCTCTAGATAGCACGTTGGAGCCTCCCTCATTCTTTCCACAATAAACAAACTCGCCCAAGTACAAACCCTCGTCTGCTACAAAGAGCTTCTTCTGATGCTTGTGATGGAATGCATGCCTAAAGGTCACCTTGCAGAGGTGAGCGTTACGGCCCTGGTCTTGCAAGACGTCTGTTATGATTTCCTTGATTTAGCCATTGTAGGGGTTCATAACAACAACCATTCTATCACCAGTTTCCGCATTAGAATGGAAGACATCTGAGGTAAATCACACTCGATGTGGCTTCTCACGATAATTTTCGCCAAAAATTAACCTCAAGCCAAAAAACCCACCTTCCGAGGGGGTCTCATCAAGACCAAAGATAGTGGCACTCCACACAAAGAGATTCTCGTCAGAGTGAGAACTTGTGCTACAACCCTCCAGAGGCTCATTCTTGATAGCCTTCAAGTCAAACATTAGCCAAAGTTGTACAAAGAACAACATTCTTAAGACTAGGGTTCCATCTCAATTATATATAATTATATATTTATATTTTATTAATTAAATAAAATATCATTTATAAAATAAAATAAATTTAAAATAAATAATAAAATAAATTTTTATTTTAATTAAAATTTATTAAACAACATATTCTTTGAAGTATTGGAAAGATGAATGAATAAAGAATTTCAAACTATTTTATATATATATAAAATAACAAATTATTAAAAATACAACCACTTATCAAACATTTACAGAAGATACTAAGATTATTAAAAAAAACCTTATAATTTCTCTCCAAAAATACAATTTAAAACAAAATCCCAATTTACAAGTATTAATAAAATATAATAATTTCTTTAAAATATGTACATAACAAATCAACTATACACATGATTAAAAACACACAAAATACCAACATCATTAGAAAACTCATATTCATATTTTTATTTTAGAAATAATTAATTCAAAACCTAATCTATTTACAGATAAATCAGGTTAATAATTGCATCCACGCCCAATTCTATTCAGTGGAAAAACAGATTACTAATTGCTTCCTCCAAAATAAACATTCGGGCCATTCTTTTCAAACAAGTACAGATTAAGATGCATTCTAATAACTGATATGCATTTAAAATAATGTTAGCCACTACCCTCCGCCGTTGCATTCCCCTTTGCTATTGCACTTTCCCATGTGAATTTTCTGGCATGCTTTTCTTTGTCTGATTGTAGTCTCATTCCAAGTCAACGATAACGCGACAACCGTGATAATACCCATCTCCATTTACAGCAAGAATCTTCATCTAACTTCTCAATTTTTTCTCACAATCTTTTCTTGGAACTTGCAGTTTTGGTGCAATTTCTTCCTTTCCCTTCCCTTATTTTCTATTTATCACCCACACTGAGCACACATCGCCTTACTCTCAGAAAGAAGAAACCAACAAAGTAAAACAATGGCAGAAGGGCAATCCAGTAGCAGGAGGACTAGATGGAATCCAAGTACAGAACAAATAGCTTTGTTGAAAGCCATGTACAGTGAAGGGATGAACAGTCCCAAGGCTCATCAAATAGAGCAGATAACCAGTAGACTGCGAATGTATGGAAACATTAAAAAGAGGAATGTGTATTACTGGTTTCAGAACCATAAAGCTCGCATAAGGCGAAGACAGAAACTAGAAAGAGTGGCATCCATCAATCAGTTTCATCAACCACATTCCTCCGCAGGCACATCACTCACAGATGGTAAGCTCTCTGATAACCTCCAATCTCTGAAACAAAATAGCTAGTAGTTTTGCTATTTTCTCATATTTATTAGTTTATCAATGCAACGCATTTGTGTCTTTTCTATAACATTTTCGAATCTTCTTCACCAGGAATTTCTCAAGTACAATAGCAATCGGCCGTGGTCATGCCTGAGGTGATAACATTGATTTCGTTACTTATCAATACTTTGAATAGCGATGGATTTAATTTCTTAGAACTTTTATTGAATAATTATCAGTCTTTGCTGCAAATGAGATATGTAAGGATCCAGAACGTTTGGTTTCTTTTCAGAGACAAGTTACTGCTGATGATAACGAACCTCCGACGTTGGAGTTATTTCCATTGCATCCAACTGGCATCGCTGAATACAAATCTGARCCAGYTAACTCATTRGGATTGCAAAGGTCTGTCTGTAASCCTGAKGAAAATATTGATGAACAAAACAATGSAAGATCAGGCCGGGGACASTSTCATAATTTTTTCTATTTCATCCCTCAGAATCCCGGAATGTAGTGATTCTGTATTTCTCATCTTTCTAGAGAATAAAATTGTATGTAACAGTGTCTGGCCGGGAATTTCAAAAAAAAACAATGATAGTAGAAGTATATAATTTTAATTTTTTTTTAATAGATATCTATCTGGAGCTATATCATCATTATTTTTTTTAAATTTTCTTTATATCTTACTTAGTCCATAATAAATTTAAGTTGAATACTAATTATGTGTTGTATTTGATTTTTTTTTAATACTGCATGTATATAATTTCTATATTACATGTATGTAAAGTGAAAGGAGATAAAGACACTTTGGAACTAGTCAAATAAGAGTTATGAAATAGCTTATGAATTACGTTGTATCTAAGCGAAGAAAATGAATTGGGAAAAGTAATAGAACAAAAAATTGTGTTAATCCAAATTAAGGTAAACTCTATTAAACTAATATGGAAATTGAAAAAAATATATATGAATCTAAAATGGTAAGGGATATTTATGAATGAGGATCACATCCTAATATATCTTGTTCCATGGAGGAAAGGATTAGAAAAAGTGAACTAAGAAAGTAAACCAAGGAAATGAGAAATAACCAAAAATAAGAATGAAATTATAAGAGACCAATAATCCAACAAAATGTTGAAGTGGATAAATGTTTTTTGCCAAACTAAGGATTTTTCCTAGAACTATGACCCAATTAGACTTTTCTATATTTGGTATATCAACCGCATGTGGTATGTTCTTTTAACTCCCAAATGAAATAATGAAATTTAACTTTGGGTGAGTTCTAGAAATAATAACATAATGCAATCCTAAACTAAACACTTAGCTATGATTTGAGAATAAAAAATCAAAGGCATTTCTCTAAATAATCAATATAATAACACATTTATTCATAAAGGGGTATAAAAAATGGTGAAAACCTAAGGAAATATATTGATGTATAATTAGGGGTGGAGGGGGGGAGGGTTTAATCTAATCCACTAATATAGGTATTGGGGGTGGGGGTGCACTAGAAATTCAGGGAGGAGGCCAATTATAAAATGTTGGGAAATTCAGTCGGCCTCAATTTCCCTCTGCCTCCTATGCTCCTTTCATGGTGAATAATGAAGCCCTAGTAGGAAATATGTTCTCCTCTCATGGATGCTATTGTTCCTCCTACCTCTTGTGCTCCTCTCATGGTGAACAAAAAATCCCTAGTAGTAAATCAATGCTCCTTCCATTTTACAGATGGGTTTTTCATTTCATACCCCCTTCTACATTACAATTGATCACATTTCCTTCTCTTTTGTTCTCTAGCCCCATGGAATATAACATTTATTGTATACT
>JZKD02S1935417.1:218222-246889 GCA_000966675.3 Picea glauca | reverse complement strand
AAGCATGGGTGGATTTTGAAGAACTAACATGATCTCGTGAAGACGAAGGACTCTGATAAATATGAAATTGCGTCGATTCGTGACACTCTATTGTTTGAGAAGGGTTTTTTTCTTTTTATTAGGGAATTCCATCTTCCAATGTACAATAATGAAGGGATCATGTTATTGTGATTAGTCGAGCCTTGTGGTGCAGGGAAAAAAAATTTCTCTGAGAAGGTATTGAATTTGATGTTAAGAATCATTATTATTTCCATGGATAGTTATAACGATTCCATCCAAGTTATTGATGGAAACTATGAAGGTGACTCTAAGAAGATACAATTTGTTTTTATCATATAATAGTTTTATATTCCATGATGTTTGTAGGATTTTTTTAATGGAAATTAGTAATGCGATTGGAAACTACATCGACATCACCTGTATATGATCACAACAAAAACAAAAACAACAAAAACAATAATGATCTCCTCAAGGATCTCATGTCTCATGCCCAATGGATGAGTAAACTTTCCAAGTCAAGATAGTTTGGAGAGGAACAACTTCTTAGCAATCCATATGCATCATCACCCCCCAAAAAATAAACACTAGAGAGTAATAATGAGCCCCTTGATCCTAACGTTCTATAGGTTTTTCTCAAGCCTTTGGTGGATGAATTAGGTATAATAATTTCAATAAATTTCCAAAGAATGAAGTTGTAGAATTGAGGGTATTGGCCAAGAATAAAGTGGGGAACATGATGATGATAGCTAGGGAAGGAATTGCAAGGCCTTTGGTTTGTCTACTTCATTCCATATACCCCCAAACATAGGAGACTATCATCATCTCCCTCTTTAATATGTCTTTGTTTGATAATAATAGGATGGAAATTACATAAGCTATAGAAATCAAGCCTCTGATATATGTATTGAAGACATGGACTTCAATAGTGAAGTAGAATGAAACTTGTTTCCTCTTGATCTTATCCCTCATAGATGAAAATAAGCTATCAATAGGTGTTGCAGGTTAAACTCCACCCCTGGTTGCTTTACTTATTAGTGGATCCTGTCGGGTGGAAAATGATGCTACTACAACACTATATACAAAGTCACCCCTTCATCAAAAGGAGGACAAGGCTATAAGGGTAGAGGCAATCAAAATCCTTGTTGATCTCATAACAAATCCTTCCTATGGTATGGTGGATAAGGAAATAGTTGTATTGAGCAACCTTGATAGTGTGCCAGATGGAAAGAGATCTATTGTGAATGAATGTAGAAAATTTGTGTTGGTTGATATATTAGAGATTACATCTCAAAAGGGTAAAGATTTTTCCACAACAATTCTTTTGCAACTTTGTGAATACAGTTATTTGTATCAGACAATGGTTTCATGAGAGGGGGATATATCAACACTTGTGGAATTATCACAATTAAGAAGTACTTGAGAAAAACATAAGGTATGACATTCTTCCTATAATGCCTTGAAGTGTATGTTCTGGTGTTGAGTTTTTCTTACTTTTCTTCTAAAAATTTGTAATTTTCAATGATTATTATTTTCTATCAATATGTTTGTGTTCCAATATCAATGATCAGATGGCCTTGTTCTCTCAAAATATATATTTTTAATGGTGTCCCACTTCAAAATATTTTTTTATTTGATAGGGATTTTTTTCATAGCCCACAATATGAACATTGTCATCTTTAAAACATGTTTAAAGTTACTCGAATGGGTCCTTTTCTTCTTTTCTTTAGTTTTTTCCAAAGAAAACATTGTCGGATCCCCCTTTTACTTAGAATTTATAGATGAAAGGTAGATCAATTTCCAACCATGATTGTGACTGGTAAGCTCGAGGGACTCAAGAATATTCAAACTTGTGACTTGTGGTCTCCCCATTGACAACATTCCTTGGGCAGATAGTTCAATCAATTGAGGTAACCCTTGGGGCTAGTTACTTGATTATGTCTATTTTCATCTATTATTAATTGAAATATTGTAGTTCAATGGAACTATATTTGAACTAAAGATAACAATCCATATTTTGAATGTTATGATTTTCATATTTGGATTTTGAGTTGGTTGGACACATGGCTAGAATAGATATCTCCAGAGATTTGGTAATGCTATATGCAAGGGCATGCTCCAAATTGATACCTCTATGAGTAGGCGAAGATATCACCTCTTTATTCCCTGAAGAGAGGGTAGTCCCATCTTGTTTAGATGTTGGATTTGTAAGATTGGAACTTATTATCAAAATCTAGTCTTTGAAAATATTAATAACTTTTTTGTCTAGACAAATGGACTTTATGAAGTTTTATTGTGAGATCACAATTACTAGTATTGTAGAAAAATATATTGTGTTCATAGTAATAAACATAAAAACTCTTTATGTTATTTAGTGTTCAACACATATCTCCTCAATGCTAATTTTTTTGTGTGTCATCAATTGAGGATGGATCCAACTTAAAATTACTGAATTTTACATAGGAGGCCAAAATGCCCTCAATCAACTAGAACGTGCATGCAAATTAAAACAATAAGAACCTCTTTTTAAACTCTTGAATCCTCTACTTGTTGACAAATTTTTCTTCATTTTTTTCTTAAAGCAATGACATTTGAATGATGAGAAAAATCACACCAACTTTGTTTGATGCTATGATTAGTGAGAAATAGAGCATTATTTTAAGAATTCATTAATATTTATTAAAATGAAGAAATGTTCAAAAGTGGTATTGTATTCCTTTTAAATTCAAAGTCTTGATTGATTTTTGTCCAACGTAAACCTTTAACAATCCAAAATTAATAGTTTCCACATTATGTTTCTTAAATTTAAATTTTGAAACCATTTGAAAAAATATAATATACCATGGAAAATAAATTATAATAATCATATAGAGGCAGATTAAAATTCTTCATGCCTAATAGAAAGGTCTGCTACTACAAAAATATTTTGAAGACAATATAAACGATCCCAAGACAATATAAACGATCACTTATAATTGATTTTTTCATGTAGTCTAACATTCTCTAACATTCTCTGTCTAAATTCTTCATCTTGACGAACACCAAAATTTTAGCAAAGTTAGACCAAATTGATATTATACCTAGAAAAATTCGACAATGAGATTTAGATTTACAAAATAATGATTGTGAATAACATTCCCTTTGATTATTATCAAGTTATGCACACACAAAATTTTTGTTTAATCAATGTAAAAGTCTAGTGTATAAATGAGTTTTTGATTCTTCTAGATTTGTTCTGAACAATATAAAAGTCTAATGTATAAATGAGTTTTTGATTCTTCCAGATTTGTGTTGCATATTACATATTAGTTTAAAAGGTATCATGGTGTTTATTATTGTAACATAACATATGTTATGTTATAACATATGTTAGGTTATAACATATGTATTATATAATATATATGTTATCTTAGTGTAATAAGTAATTAGTAAAAAAAATTATGCAGGATATTGTTGCTTAGAGGATGATATGTGTTCCAATATTTGTTATTAAAAATAGTAAAGTTATAAAAAAAAAACTCTTTTCATATTCATAATGTAAATTATGACTATGAAAACTAGATAAATTTTAATTTCTAAAATTCTTTTTTTGTTTTACAATATAATATTTTATTTTTTTTCAATTTCAAATAAGAATAACAAAACACATAAATATTAAAAATAATATTAAAAATACTAGAATAAAAATAACAAAACACACAAACAGTAAATACACAAGAAAACTTATGTTTAAAAGCTAATTATTACATCAAACCAAAAGAAATATATAACAATTCCCTTGCAACACGTACAGAACAAACTAACAATACATTATTAAAACACTCACACAAAATACCAAGACCACTGAAAAAGTTATATTTTTATTTAACTAAAATGAATTCAAAACGTAATATGTTCACAGTTAAAAACAGGTTAATAATTGCATCCACGCCAAAAGAAACATTCATCGATTCCTTTCAAACAAGTACATATTAAGATGCATTCTAATAACTGATATGAATTTACTCATCGTTCTATTCCTTTTAAATAATGTTAGCCGCCAACCTCCACCGTCTTATTCCCCTCTCTTCTCGCACATTCCCAAATGAGTTTTCTGGTCTGCTTTTCTTTATCTCATCGTGGTCAAATTCCAAATCAATGATAACGTGACAGTCGTGACCATAACCATCTCCATTTACAACTAGAATCTTCATGTAACTTCTCAATTGTATCTCACAATCTTTTTTTGGAACTTGGAGTTTTGGTGCAATCTATTCCCTTCCCTTGTTTTCTATTTATCACCCACATTGAGCATACATCGCCTTACTCTCAGAAAGAAGAAGCCAACAGAGTAAAGAAATAGCAGAAGGGAAATCCATCAGGACCACTAGATGGAATCCAACTACAGAACAAATAGATTTATTGGAAGCCATATATAATGAAGGGATCCACACTCCCAAGGTTCATCAAATAGAGCAGATAACCAGTAGACTGCGATTGTATGGAAAAATTGAAAAGAAGAATGTGTTTTACTGGTTTCATAACCATAAAGCTCATGAAAGGTGAAGACATAAACATGGGAGAAATCTCACGAAAGGCGAAGAAAGAAACGTGGGAGAATGGTGTCCATAAATCAGTTTCATCGGCCACCTTCCTTCGCAGGCACATCAGTCACAAATGGTAAGCTCTCTGACACCTCCTTCAATCTTTGAAACAAAATCATAAATAACTATTTCTAGTAGTTTGCTATTTTCTCATATTTATTACTTTATCAATGCACTGCATTTGTGTCTAATCTAAACACATTTTTGAAACTTGTTCACCAGAAAATTTTCAAGTATGACAGCAATCGGCAGTGGTCATTCCTGAGGTGATCAGTTAATAATATCATTTATTTTCCAAATTGTGTACATTGATTTCATTACTTATAAATACCTTGAATTGTAGCGGTGGATTTAGTTTCTTAGACCTTTTTGTTGAATAACTATCAGTCTTTGCTACAAATGAGATATGTAAGGATCCATAATGTTTGGTTGGTTTTGAGAGGCAAGTTACTGCGGATGATAATGAACCTCCTATGTTGGAGTTATTTCCATTGCATCTAACTGGCATCGTTGAATACAAATGTAAACTTGTTAACCCATTGGGATTGCATAGATCTGTTTTTAACCTTGATGAAAATATTGATGAAAAAAACGATGGAAGATCAGGCCAATGACACTTCCATTATTTTTTCCATTTCATCCCTCAAAATCTCGGCAAACAATGACTCTGTATTTCTCATCTTTCTAGAGAAAACATTGTATGTATCCATGCTGGGACAGGAATACAATGAACAAGAAGCCGTTTGTTCTGCGATGTGTCCATGGTTATGGCTTCCTTGTTATTCTCTGCGTGGTCGAAAACAACTTGCAGAATTTTTCTTCTTCTTCAAACTTGTCGAATTTTAGTTTGGAGTTTTTCTTCTTGAAATTTGTTGATGCCGAAGCCCAAAGGCATTCCTCGGGAGACTGTTTTTCTTTTAATGCTGATGCAAGTCTCGGGTAGATTCAACCGTTGGGATTTGAACACCAAGTCATGTGTAACGGAAAGTCGTTTGAATTTCGTGTGAAAATATAAGGCCAAAAATATTAAGTTACAAATCATTGTGTGCCCAACACTAATGGAATCGTTATAAGGTATTATTTCCATATATATATATATATATATATATGTGGTTATGTTATATTTGCTAACTTTGAAAAATGTTAATCTGTTATAAAGTTACTTAGTAAATAAATAAGAATAAAACTTTTCACTCATCAATTATTTAAGACTGAATTGGTTTATCCGACTTTAAGAGGGTAAGTCATTACTTACTATTTTTCAGAATTTTGATTCTGTGTTCAAAAAGTTTTAAGAGAAGCTTTCCAAGATCACCAAAATTTTGTTAAGTTAGGAGGTTAGGAAAGTTGGTACTATGACAAATATTTTGAAAATGGGATCTAATCTTGGTAAACTTTTGAAGTAATCTTAGAGTTTAATATTTTAATGATATTGTATATTTTAAAACTTAATGATTTTAATGAAATTCATTATGACTTATTTAACCATGTAAATTTTAATTTTTATAATTTAATTGATTATTTATCCATGACATGTGGGACTAACCTATGGCTAAGAAGCCCGACTCAGGGGCATCCAAGCACTAAAAATCACACTCGACCTCAGCCACACCAACCCTTAACATGGCTGAATTTTTTGTCCCTAGAGGTGTGACTTTAACATCACAGAGCACCTTAACAACACACTCTGTCACCAATTGTTCTACACCTATGGGACGCGATTTAATTATTTAATAAGATTAGTATTTAAAAAAAAAATATTATTATTTATGAGTTTTATTTTTTTCAATTTTACTATATCAATTTTAAAAAATTATAACTATAATTTATTATTTTTATTTAAAAAATTAATATTAATTATAATTTATTATTTTTATTTAAAAAATTGATATTTAAGAAAATTATAATAAACCATTAAATTGATTTATTAAATTAAATTAAATTAGTTATTACCTCATTTATATTGGTTAATTAAATTTTCTTTTTCAAATAAATTAATATTGTTTCATTATCTTATTTGTAATGTTTTTTTATAAAAAAATTCCATTCACCTGTTTTTGTAGTTTGTCCCATACCTTAGGTTTTGATGCTCTTTCTATTCCAATTTCATGGCCATCCAATACAATTCATTTTCCCTAAATAATTGTTGAGCTACAATTGTTGATAAAATATCATGTAATTCTTCTTCTATAGTTCTTTCCAAATCTTCCTCCACACTTAGAAAATTTTCATATTGTCGTGGGTTCCTAACCTATTACCTTGCTACACCTAACTTCTGTGACCCACATAACACTCTCTTAATTTCCGTGACATTCATTATTCACCTATACTTAGAATTTTTTCAAAGTAGATTTTCATTCGCAGGTGTAAAGTACTATCATGACTCTCTCACTATCTCGCTTGTCCATTATTTCACTCATCCACTTGTCCCATCACATCTGCCCTCCCGATCCTTATACAATCCCATCATTCCAGAACCCTTTCGTCCTTATCCTTCCATTACCCTACACCCCCAATCATCCACTTGTTCTGCTCGTTCACTCTCATGATCGTTCGTCACCCTAAAATGCTTTATGCATTGTCCTTTCATGTTTGCCAACATACATTAAATCATTTTTTTCATAAATGAATACCACTCGTATAAATGTTAATGTCATTATTAATGACAAGTTTCTAAAGGAAACTTCCCATAAATGTTAATACCAATCAAGATTTAAAATCTTTGAATTAAGAGCCTTGTAACGTGTTAAAGTAAACACGTGTATTTCGATAATACTAATTTGAAAAAGTTGTTCATTAAGTCCATCACCTTGGATAAGTATGACAACTTGAAGAAAATAATAGTTCTTTGGAGATACTATCATTCTTTTGGGATGAGAAGACCATAGATTTCAATGGTGACGAGATTATAGGTATTATTCTACATTACCACCCTCGGAAAAGCATTTGAACATGATTTGGACATCATGAATTGCATCGACAAGATCTGTTCCAAAGGTTTATGGTATTAGGGAACTAATTTCATGGTGTATTGACAAATTTGATAAGGAACTGTGAATTATTCAATTACAAGGAGAATCGTCCATCCCTTTATCCCCCTCAATCTTTAATGATATGTATAGTATCCCTGAACCAATGATGGTTTTCAAGAGCATTGAAGCTGAAGATTTCTTTAAGATGAAGACATGAGGATTCAAACTTTTGCAGGATTACCTTGAAGACCTCTCAAATATTCATGTATGTTCACTAAAGAACCCGTACGAAGAAATGGCATGGTTATTTGCTAGAATAACTATATAGGAATTTACGACTACTATTCCTAAGATTTATTGGTACATACTATATTTCTCAATCCATGAAAACACCATCTTTGATTGGGAAAGACTTATTTCAAGTGAGTTATCTTTTTGATTGGTAAAGTTGCGAAATAATAATTTTTTTTGCATGTCTTCATATTTGATTTTCGCCATGACTTACCATCATGTGTTCAAAGGCCTACCCTTGGCCAAAAAGGTTAACTGTATATTCGACCCTGTACAAATATGGTACCCCACACACTAGAATAAAAATGTTTCATATAACTTCTATGAAGTGAACGATGCTTTTATCTCTACTTTTAAAAGGTTAATTCATGGACCTGGTACATCAAGATTATCACTAAAAGCTGCATCTTTCTTAGTTGGGAAAGGAAGTTTTGAAGTCAAGGAAATGTTTAGTATTATCAGACTCTATTGTTCAACTGAGAAACCTTCATACATGACATACTATGTTTATGATAAAATATTTATCATTGATATATGTAAGCAATATAAATTTTGGACTCACTTTTTTAATGATAAAAGGAAAAAATAGTTCATCCTAGGGTGAGTGCACAAAGTTGGTGGATGATAAAATGGAAAAAGGGTGAGCAGGAACGTCCACCCACATGAGTGCATGCACATTTCTAGGAACGTGTCTGCGTTCCTAATGTTATAGGTTTGACAAACCCCAAACCTCCACTCAACGTACCACATAGACACATTCATGAGAATGTATGCGTGCTCCTAGGAATGCACATTTGTTCATGTCATGTCCTTTTTTAAGGGACCACAGGGATGATTTGTGCCCATTTGGAAAGACCACACCTCATGTTTTTTAGATTCACTAGGAAAATTTGAAGGGGCAGAGCACCAAGCATCTACAAGATATGAAGATCGTGTCCAAATGAAGCTAGGTATGTTTGATTTATCTTCTTTTATTCTCACTCTAGCAATTTTTTACTTTGCCAATGGATCTTGAATCTAGAACAAATTTATTCTATGTGGATAGGGTAATTGATCTCCTTCTCTATCGCTTGAATGGACATCTTCCTCTTCTAACAGTGAAAAAATAAAAATCTCCAATTTGTCATTCAATGCCCAACAAATCAATCAATAATAATCATAAGATTTTGAACCCTAATCAACTCAGCATGACTCTTCTACTCTCCTTGAGTGCTCGATCTCTTTCTCGATGTATGGAATATTGAATTCCTATATTACTATAATGCAATATTGATTTCTCTTCTTTTGTTTCACAACATGGCCCATTTGAATAAAGTAATGAACCCCAAAATCTTCAATCTTCATAAGGCCTTGGGAATCCTCAAGGTTTGGTTGCTTTACAAGTTTTGGTTTCACTAGCTTTCAATACCTCTTTAATTTGATTTCTATGTTTCATTGAAAGTAAAATGCAATATGATAGCAATATATTTTATGTCGATGTTAAGTCACTTTTCATAAATGTGTTCTAAAAATATTTAAGATAATGACATGCTATTTCTTGATGAACTTCATTTATAGATTTGAAATATAATGAGATCCCCTAACTTCAATGAATTTTATATGGTTTGGGCCATGAACAAACTTTGTATACAATAAACCCAAGGTACACCAATTCCTTTTCAAATGACTCACACTTCTTCAAATTAATTCATAACTCTTCTTTAACCAAAGTCTCAAACATCAATGTTAGATGTTCTAGATGCACATATTTACTCTCATTGTTTATCAAAATATCATCTAGATACATAGCCACAAATTTACGAGTCTATAATAGCAACAACATCATCATCAACTGAATTATTGTACCACAATTGTACTTGGCACACTAATCATCCTAGATTACATAACTAACTACTCATAGTCATTTTGTATTGAATATTTGGTGCCACAAACATTTTCCATCAAATCATCCAGACTCGATAAAGGAAATCTACTTGTGGATGTGATCTTATTCAATTCTAGACTATATATAAAAATTCTCCAATAACCATCCCTTTTTTGTGTAATCAATATTGAAACCATACACAAACTCATTGTTGTAAGAAATCTTAGCCCACAGACAGGATAAGATCCCCTTTGGACCAAAAACCCTATCTTTGGTCAAAAGATAGAAGTAAACAAATGGTTGCTAATGTCCCTATAGAGTGTAATACTTTCATGGAGTGTGTATAAATTTTTCTCCAGTGTATGTTTGCATGAATTACTCTAGTTTTAGAGAGAGTTGACAGGAGTCCTCCCAATTGGGCTAAGTCTTTGGTTATGGTCGAGAATGTTCAAGAACTGGTAAGAAGCAGAAGAAAAAAATACTTGAAAAAATTATCTGAAGAGAAGAAGAAAAATCAAGACCAACTTCAATGTCTGATCATCAGCTCGACATTCCCATCTTTGACATGGCGAAGATTTTAGAAGGATTGCAGAGAGAAGAAGAGATTAAGAATATTTCCACATCTTGTAAAGAATGGGGCTTCTTCCAAGTATCATTTGATCAATTCCTTCTTTCTTGGTCTCACAGACAATTTTAGAAGAACCAAAACTAAGGATATTATCGTGGGTTTTGTATTTTGTGTATCACAGTGTCCAAAACTAATTAATATATGTTTTTCAAAGAGTTGGGAAGGCGTTTTTCCATCTTCCTTTGGAGGAAAACCAGAAGCATGCAGTGAAGAGCTCTGACCATACATTGGTCAGGGATTTTGCATTGAAGGCATTACGTTTGCGTACTTCCTAGAAGACTGTGCATGGAGTCTCCTATTAGACGTGAACTTTAGTTAGAAAAAATCATGCTTCAGAATGGGCCTGCGAATGAGTTGACTGGATGACATTCCTTTTCCTGGGATTTCCATTTATGGTGGAAACGATGTTCAACTGCCACCACAAACTTCAATAACTGCTTCATCAGGATTGTGGAGGCCCGAGTAAACTCTCCACCTGTAAGATGTGGTGGCCTCTACATTCTTCCATATGGATCTTCTTTGGGAGTTCACGTTGAGACTAGCATGCAGACATGGATGAGGAACTGTGATTAGGAAAGCATGGGTGATAGAAAAAGTGAGTGTTGATGTGTGATGGGACAAAGGTGAAGTGGCAAGGGAAGATGATGTCGAGGAAGAGGGGAGAACACATGGAAAGAGATGATAAGCGAGAGAGAAAAAGGGATATGACATAGAGGTGAGTGGGGGACAGGTGTGCGATCGTGGAAATTGGAAGGGAAGCGAGAGATGTGACAAGGAGAGGAGAGAGATGGAGTGGGAGACAGATGATGAAAGGAGCGATGATGGTAAGTGAGGGTGGTAAGCGGTCTAAATGGAGGGGGGGCAGAGTGGTAAGTGGGAAAGGTCAGGCGGGGGTCCGAGTTAATGAGGAGGCGCCACATTAGTGGGGGGACCGTGCTCAGAAACCACCAATTCAGACCCCCCCCCCCCATTAATGACAGAATGCCAGGGGGGTCTGATATGGATCCTGTACCATAGATCTGGGTGGGCATATCTCAGCCACCCATATCTATGCATTGCTTATCACGACGCGCCCAGGCCCCAAAACTTAGGATAAACAAGATTTTGTGGGTTTCTAGCCCGCTTCTTGCCTTTGTTTCACCAAAGGGGTCAATTTATTAGGAAAACACCCCCCATACAAATAAATGTGTTAACATTAGGATCCATGGGGGATGGCTTGCTCCTTGTGAGATGCCAAGAACTCTTTTGTAGTTTCATTTCCTTGCTGTTGGGATATGGAGTCACTTATAGACCTGGAACAAAGAAAAAAACAATATTTACAAAGGTCTGGGAGCCACTTATGGCTCAAATAAATAACTTCTTCAAAAAATGCCCATTTATAGGGCCACCAAAAACTTCATTTCCCTCCAAATTCTGCAACCTTTAGGTATTATTCAGAACTATCTCATAAAGTTTGAAGGGCCCAATCTAGAGGGCTTTAAATTTACCATGTTTTCCCTTGTCTTTCCTAGGTGCATCCCATTTAAGTACTAGATCTCCCAGTTGGAAATATTCTTTTCTTCTCTTCTTGTTGAAGGCCTGCTTGATTTTCTGTTGATGTCCATGTCCCCTGTCCATCACTTTCTCTCTATCTTGTTAGAATTCTACCAGTTGATGAATTATTTTGATCATATCAGCAGGCTCTCCTTGATAATCTTGAAATAATTTTTCCACAAGCAGAGCGAGATGAGAAAGAAAGATGTCCTAAACTCCATACACAAGCTAAAAAGGAGAGGTGCATAGAGACCTCTTCATTGTCACTCTGTCAACCCACAGAGAAAATTTTAGATTTGAAACCCAGGCCTTCTTATTATCCTATAGCAGTCTTTTGATAATCTTGATCAGGATTTTGTTAGAGGATTCTTATAATCCATTGCCTTGCAGATAGTAAGCAGTGGAGTGGATTAATGAAATTTTGAACTTCTCACAAAACTTGATCAATGGTGCGGCCCTGAAGGAAGAAACATTATTAGTAATAATTATGTTGGGGCAACCAAACCTTGCTATAATATCTTCGAGAAAACCAATTATCACTTTGTGAGAAACACTCCCGGTGGGGATAGATTCTATCCACTTGGTAAAATATTCTATTGCAGTTAAAATCCACCCGTGTTGACCCCTTGAAGGAGGATGAATTTCCCCAATAAAGTCTAGGCCCCATTGCTGAAAGGATCCCAAAGATAGTACATGATTCAATTGCAGAGACTTGAGATGCTACTTCCTATATAATTTCTAACATTTAATACAAGACATGATTTTTGCACAGACATCAGAGAATAGAGTAGGCCAGTAGTACCCAACCCTGAGGATTTTGTAATCTATGGTTTTCCAGAAATGATGTCCCCCACATAGGCTGTCATGGAACTCAAATATAATCCTTTGGGTTTCCTGTGGGTCTAAGCATCTTAGAATCACACCTAATGGGTCCTTCTAGTACAAGACCTGATCAATAAGGAAATACCTGATAGCTTTGATATTTAAATCTCTTGCCTTGCTTTTTTCCATACCATTAGGGGGCTTTAATTCTTGCAGAAAATATATATTGTCTTTGTACCGGGTGCATTTTGCCAATGGAGTGTTTCCTTGAGGACTTTTATCAATGAACTTAGCTTATTGATTTTCTAAGCGGGTGTTGATGAATTTTATCCCCAAAGATATGAAATTATATTCAACCAATAGCTTGGCTAAACCTTAGCCTTTAACTAGCTTGGTAGGCTTTATTTCCATATTGAATTCAAGGATTCTTGTAATCCATTTGATCCTTTTTCTGTCTATGTTAGGACGAATGAGAATGTCCTTCACAGAAGCTAAAGGAACATATGCAATGATCTTCGAATGCAGAACATAGACTCTGAAGGATTTGAGAGATTTCACCAAGGCAGAGGCCTGTTTCTCCATGATGTCATATTTTACCTCTGCATCCCTCAACACTTTGCTGAAAAAGGAAATAAGATTTTCCATCCCCTCTATGTTCTTCTGCAACAAAACAACTGCAACTGTATCAAAAGAAGAAAAAGAGAAAATCAAAAAATCCTTGGAATAATTAGGATGTATAAGAACATATGCCTCATTCAACGCCTTCTTAATCTAGCTGAAGGATTCTCTGGACTCAACAGTCCATTTCATTTCATTTCCCTTCCTGAGCATGGCTATGATATGCTTCATCGATTCAACAAAATTTGAAACAAACCTTCTCAGAAAATTAATTTTACCCAGGAAGGATTGGACCTCTTTCTTGGATCTAGGAAGTGATAAGGTTTGTATAGATCCCACCCTTCTTGAATCAATTCTAACCCCCTAAGCTGATACTATGTGCCCTAACAATTTTCCCTCTATCAAGGCAAATAAATACTTCTTAGGATTTAGGGAAAGACCAAACCTTCTGCAATTTGAGAAGACCTTTCTCAGATGTGGATGATGTTCTTTATCAAATTTGGAGAAGACTGTTATGCCATCCAGATAGATGACCACAAATTTGTCCCTTTCTCCAATGAAGGATGTCCATGGCTCACTAAAAGGTTGCTCTTTCATTTTTTAAGCCAAAGGGCATTTTGGGATACATGAATGTTCCCCAAGGAGTGGTGAAGGTTGTATTTTCTCTATCTTTAGGCAAGACAATGATTTGATTGTACCCATAAAATCCATCAATCATGGAAATCCTAGATGCACCGATTACCCTCTGCAATATGTGTTCCATCTTTGGCAGTGGGTAATTGTCCTTCTTTGAGATCCTGTTTAGATTTCTAAAATCGAAACAGAGTTTGATTTCTCCACTCTTCTTTCTTACTAGGACCATGTTGGCTACCCACTCAAAATATCTCAAAGTCATGATAATATGAGCATCCAAAATCTTCTTCACCTCCCTTTCCATAATAGGAAACAACATAGGATTTATCTGTCTTAACTTTTGCCTAAATGGTTTGGCTTCCTCTTTCAATGGAATCTTATGCTCAATGACACTGGTGTCATATGTTCTAGGCAAATACATCAACAAATTCCTTTAATATATCAGTATACTTGGCCCTCGGCTCCTTTGACAGACTGCTTGACAATTTGACAAATTTTGGATCTAGCTTTGTGCCAATATTTCACTCAGCCACATCAACATCATTACTTGACATTTTACCTTTTACTGCCACATCATTTCTGTCAAATAGTCTTTCCAAAGGGACTAGTCCCTTTGGTATGTGATTGCTAGGAAATTGGACAATATGATGATCATCAATTTTGTTCAGAAGAACATCAGCATGAAGATTTATTTCAGAGTCAAGTTCATGGTCGACGTGTAATGTTGACAACTCCTCAACAGTTTCCATAAATCTTTTGATTTCAATATCATCCTCAAACACTTTCCAATTCTTGACATTGTCAAGTATAGAGGGTCTATACTTCACTTATACATCATACCTAAGTTTGAGTGATAGAGGGACTTTGAAATTGCTTGCTGAAACAACCGAAGAATCAACCATCACATTTTCTTCTCTTGGAACAAATGAAATGTTGAAAGCCAGGAAAAAACTGTCAATGAGGTCCCATACTTCATTTCTGTAACTTCTGAGCCAAGGGTGTTTGGTCTGATAAATATTTATGATCTACTGGAAAATCAACTCAACATCACCAAACAAAGATATCTCTTTGATCCCCATGTCCTTTGCAACCCTTAAGTCCAAAATAAGAGATGCATACTCTGCCACATTGTTGGTAGTCTCAAACTCTAATTTGTATGACAAAGGTATGGTTTCCTGAGCAGGGGAAACAAAGACTACTCTAGCACCAGAAACATCCTTAGAGGAGGCTCCATCAAAGAACATTTTCCAAACAGAGGTGGCGGAGAAAGAAACTTCATGAGAAATCATGGGCTATTTTTAGAGTTTAAAAGGAGGCTCAAGAGCATCAATGAACTACAATAAAATAGACCCCATCTCAGTGTCAAGTGTGAAGATAGGATGGTTGGTGGGGTCAGATTCATCGCTAATAATATAGTCCAACTGAGCTTCTCTGTACAGTCTTCTATGTTCCCCTTTAGTGACTGGAATGGTATCATATGTGAGGTCCATCTGTAATGTTCCTCCAAGTATTTTTATCCAAGATATTGACAATAGCATGCCAAACTTGGGGGGAACATCAACCACCACGATATCCATGACCGCACTTTTCATGGGCAACCAAAACAACATCACAACCAGATCTTTGATGACCCAAAGCCATTGCACCCTCCTTGAATCAAACGAATATAAATCATGATAAGCCTTTGTGATTTCCATTCCAAGTTCTTCCATAACAGTTTTGGGCATGAGATTATGATATTCCCCTGAGTCCATCAGACAATTATGCAACACCTTATCATGTATGTTCAGGGATGTATAGAAGGGAGGGGATGAATCATCTCTATCTTCTACCATAGGCCCTAATATGATTGTTGGTTTCTTGTCTTGGAGGTTTACCGAGTCTGTGGGATGGGAAGATAGCCTAGACTGCAATAGTTTAGAGAGGGATTTCTTGAAATCTGCATTCTTGACTAGTTCTGAGAGGGGGGCAGGGATTTTGATTTTTTGAATTTCATGATCGAAGTTGAAGGAGGAAGGGGGCTTCAGGATTTCTTTCATCTTGAGGATAGGGTCTTTAGCTATTGGTGAGGGATTATGAGTTTTATTTTCTTTGTTGTTGTTTGCTACATCTTTGATAGGCATATCTGCTCTGGAAGACTGATTAGGGATGTCTGACTTCCCTTCTTTTTTATTTGACCTGAGGTTATATTTATTGGGACTGATATTGGCCTTCTCTCCCTTTCTTATCTCATTTATTTGGTAATCCATGAGAGACTCCTTGTATGCAGATTGAGTTAAATGGGGAAATGGGGAGGTGTCTCCAAGACAATGAATTTCAAGATCTAGCTCTTCCCCCTCTCCTTCTTCATCAACAAGAAGGTTATTTTGAAGAGGGTTTTGGATTTTATGATCATCCCTATCTCTATTTCTAGGTTCTCTATGGAGTATTTGAGGGGCATTGTTTGGTCTTCTGAAGTTTCCTCTGAGTCCATCATGCTAAGGATTTATGTATGTCTGGTTCCCCTCTACTTCCAACCTTTCCATCCTAGTTGAAAGTGATTTTAGTAAGTTGGTTACTTCATCCATTTGAGGGGGGGAAGTAGAGGAAAGAGAGGTGGAAGCTTCATATCTTCCCCTCGGTCTATCCTTGTCAGCCTTATTGTTGAGTCGGTTTGATGCCAATATGTTAGACTCCACTTCCAGGGCTACATCTTGCATATGAGCCAAGGAAGTAGCTCTTGTCTCTCTCTTAACAAGAGACAAAAGTGAAGGTCAAAAGCACTAGAATAGGTAATTTTAGCAGAGGATTCTGTAGGATTTATCTCAGTCAAGATCTTAATGTACATCTTATTTAATATTTTGGAGAAGTCAAAGATAGATTCTTCCTCTTTTCTCTTTAGGGACCCAAAATCTATGATACAATACATAAAGTCCTTCTTAACCCCCCATTATCTCAAGAAAACATCATATAAAGCTTCAATCCCTGCTATGGATCCAGGGGTCAATCCCCTAAACCATTTTCTAACCTCACCATCAAGGCTTTGGAAAAAGACTCTTATCTAGACATCTTAATTTTCAATATTTAAATTATCTGCATAACTGTAGAAGGCAACGAGGTGCTCTTCCGTAGTTATGTCTCCTTCTATAGTGAACTTGGGCATGTAGTTCAGGTAATCCCTAGCAGGGATAGCATTCATTGGCTAAGTTAGGACCAGAGGGGCATGTCTAGCAGCTGTTATGGCATCCATTCTATTTCTAGGAGGATTGACACCTACCATAGGTCTGATAGGTGGAGGAGAATGAGGAGGATATGGAGTTCGAGCAAGGGAGACTGAAAGTGAGCCTCTAGGAGGGAAAGGAAACAAAAGAGGATTTGAAGGAAAATATACAAGACTTGAGGGAACAAAGGTTTCCCTTTCTGTAGTAGCAACAACAATAATAGAAGAATGGGTGGTAAAGCCCAGGGTAGGAAAATATTCTGAGGTATTGGGCCTAAACCATGGTACAAATTCAGGGGAGAGAGGAGTGACAAGGATTTATCCCTCCAATCCCAGACTAGGAGGGGAAAATTCAACATGAACACTCCCAAAGTTTAAGGTTCGGGAAACTCCAACGGAAGGTACAACAATAGAATGAGCTGCAGAAATTGGAGTTCCTATATGAGGATGTCAATCCTTGAATAAGTTTTGGGAGATCCTTGGTCAATTTTGACCTATTTTGGGACTTCGATAGCCTGTCGAAGATGGAGCACAAGATGAAGCAAACATCGCGGGATCTCAACCCCTTTTTGGGTCCTTTTTGGGATTTGTGAATATGTAATGGGTATGGGATGTCAGCCCATGGGTTTACCCATGTTTAGGCCTATTTTGTAAAGTATAAATAAGTAGCTAGGTGACATAAGAAAGAGGCCGATAAGATAAATGCTAAGTGAAATTATGGTTTGAAGATGCTCTATGTATATTGTGAGAAACTGTAGAGCTAAGTGAAAGTGGTTGTAATAGACTGTGAAAGGCTTTGTGCTAGACCTAGCTTGGGGAAGGAGGATCTGGAGAGGTGCGTGCAGATATCCTGTCCTATGCGGAGTAGGGTTTTTGTGGCTCTATGCATGTATATAACTGATTGAAGCTAATAAAGAAGAAGAGTTGGTGGATGTAGCCCCAGGGTGGAGGTGAACCACGTAAATACTATGTTATTCGGCTCTGTGTGATGTTCTGATGTATTTATGTGTTATTTGCTAAGTGCTTGATATAGATAGATAGATATATAGATAGATCTATTTATGCTTTGTTCTTATGATGAATATGGATGTTAGATATGATATAGGTGAATGTACTTGGTGCTTGAATCTGCCAGATCTTATCCATTTGTTTATGCTAAGTGCTTTGATAAATTAGATCTGGGTGAATGCTGGGATGCTCTCTTTTATCAGTGAAGTAGATATTGGTTAAATAATAATGAACTGACAGTGCTAAGTGATTTATTAACTATTGTAATCACAGATCTGTGTCCCAGCTAAGGTTGTAGACACTTGATTCCTGCAACCACCACTGCCTCTACCTCGGGTGAGACTTCATCTACTTCGTAGGTGTTTCCGAAAGGGCTGGTAGTTAGGGTTTTGTTGGTGTGTTGTTTTAGCGTTGAACCCTGGGACTGCCCCTGTGCCAACAAATGGTTCCATTGCCGGGACCTGAAACTGTGAATGCTAGGAACTGAGGAAGAAGAAGCTCTATGCAAATATCCAACCTAAAATTGTGAAATCTCTATGTGTAGATCTATTTCTCTAGTATGTAGTACTCTACTTAGTTTGACAAGCTCTATGCTAAGGAAAAGAAGTCTCATCTGAAGAGAGGTGAGATCTAAAAGATTTTTTCTCTGATAAAGGGAAAAGTGACACTTTTTTATTAAAAGAGGTAAGATCTGGAAGGTTTGTGCTCTGATAAAGGTAAGGATATTGAAAAGTTCTAGATCTGAAAGATTTGTTCTCTATAGAAGTAAGATAAGTGGATTTTTTTCTTTCAGCAGTATGGATCTAGGTATGTTTGATAGATTCTTGAAAACTAGTGTCTTAACAGATGAAAGAAGATTTGATATGAGTAGATCTGATAAGAATAGTGAAAAATATGTTATACCTATGCATAGAAAAAATGGTTGGACTAATAAGTGTATACAGGATCCTAGAAAGAAATGTTTGCAGGTTAGCTACCATGATCCTAGCGTGCAGTACAGGGAAGGCTAGGGATCATTTAAAAGAAAGAGAGGATTGACCCTCTGTTACAGTTGCAGAAAACCGAGACATCTCGCTAAGGAATGCCCTGGGAGAAGACCTAGTTGTCTTTGTTGCAAAGCTATGGACCACGAAGTATTGAATTGTCCTAGAATGATTTCTAATCTTGAAGAAATGAACATGAGACAAGAAAACCTTAAGGAAGATCCAGAAACTAAGATTATGACAGAGTCTCAGAAAGAATCATAGAAAGTTTTGCTACAGATGAAAGAAACCCTGAATCACCATCGACATGTCAGATTATCAGAGATCTTCAAAGAAAAAGAATGCCTTGAAGCAAGAATAGGAGGCTTTGACATTTATTGTGTTCTAGATGAGGAAACACAGGTGAATATCATGATAGAGAGAACTTGGGAAGCTATAGGGAGGCCTGCTATGATTCCTTCATTAGGAGGAATAGGACTATTCAAAGGAAAGTTGATAAACCTATGTGGGAAGCTCACCCAAATACCTATGAATGTTAATGGAACTTCAACAGAGGAAGATTTTGAGATTATTAAATTTTTTGAGAAAAGTGCCCCATTTACCATGCTACTAGGAAAACCATGGATTGAAAGTGATCGGGCCAGAAGGAAAGAAGAAGATGAAGTTTTAGAGAAGAAGAAGCAAGAGTTAAAAGAATTCATGACTAGAAGAATCACACACTTGATTGAAGAACAACACAATAGATCGAAGCTATTTAACACTAGAGACCCAGATGTCGAAGTTACAAAAACACTAGAAGACCCACAGAAGAATGAAGTACCCATTCCAGATAAAGAAGAAGGATCACAATTGAATCTTAGGAAAGAATCTCATCAACGTGAAGTACCTATGCCACAAGAAGATAAGAATCAGAACAAAAAAAGGCCTACCGAGATGAAGTTCATTGGGAAGAAGTCTAGAATTCTAAGTAAGAATAGATATAAGAGAGATAAGTTGCAGAAGTTTCCAAAGGGAACCTCACAGAAGCAAAATTTAAAAAATTGGAGATTCGTCAGGATATTGGAACAACGAAAAATGGCACTTCGCCATGATGAAGAAATATAGCCATTAGGGACATTATAACCATTAGACCAATTCTCTGAATGGGTAGAAATACATTTATGGACAGACAACTCGCCATCCAACCGTTGGGACTGCGCCATAATGGACATAACAAAGCTAATGTAGGCTTCATACCTGTTGCAAGCGACCTGTTGCTCAGTTTTGTATTTATCCCATTGCGCCATGCACCAAGAACACTTTTTCCAATGGAGATTTTGAGCCCGCAGACTAAGTTGATTTTTCACAATGATCATCATGCTCTTTCTCTCTATCCCATTACTATGTCTAAGTTACCTTCCAAACCCGAGATTGTTAACCCCGAGTGTGTATGTCTGACGAGTTCACCGCTGCAGAGAAAGTTGTTGAAGAATTTTTGATCGAACTCATGAGTGAAAGATTCATGTCGATGTCTACAGGTGTACAATCATCTTCAAGAAGAGAACTACCAACCTCTCCGTCCACTACTCGTGGAGTTGGACCATCCTCACCATCAGATGAAAAGTGGACCAAGCATAGGGATGATCTAGAGAATGCTAAGTTGATCCAGACCATATTACCCACCTATATTCCACCTCTGAGTGGCACAGTAAATCGAGACAGTGTGCCCAGAGATTTCGAATACACCTTGGTTACGACATACCTCTCGAAGGGGATACGTGCAATTCGAGTAGACCAAGATAAAATTGCAGCATCGAAGTTTAGCGACTTCAAACTTGGAGATCACAAAGTATATAACATGCTCTCCCCACATAAGTACCTGAACAAAACTAAGGGGAAGAATTCGAAGATAATCCCCTAATTGTGAACTATGAACCTAATGCAGTCCACCCTGCTGAACGTCATTAAGATTCCTCATTTCGAAGGACACCGGGAGATGAATTCATGTGACAAGATGTTGTTGTATTGTTACCATGGCAGCTATTTGTGGTTAAACTTCCCTATAATAGTTTATCTAACATTGATCAATCAGATCATGGGCTTGAGGATGCAAGGACCTGATCCTGAAGAGTTTTACCCAGGAAAAGCCATGGATCGTGCTTTAGCACAGAATACCAAGGACACTTGTGGTTATGTCGAGAAGTGAATGCAAGGATACAAGGTAGATTCTATCTAGAGCGGCACAGTGTGCCTTTCCTATCAGTTGATTGCAGGGAATTTAGTACGAAAGAACCAACCTACCCAAGTCACCAGTTTTGTAGTCGACCTCGCAGGGAAGTGCACAGAAGGCCTTCAGATGAACTGGGTGAAGTACCTGGTGACCCAGTTGGAACTCGACTGCAGAGAAGCATAGAACCCAGGATATGAATTTAATTTCAGTTAGATATTGATCCCGATAGCTCTTATTTCCTACGAGATGTCGGAAGGTACAAAATTCCCTGACATCAAGCCTTTTGAACCACTGGCTGCAAATTTCAGTACACTGTGGTACTCAAGTGACATGAATAAATAGTGGGAGTAAAATGTTGTTTTTCATACCTACTATAATCAACTGAAGATAGCCATATGAATATAGCTATACAGTTCGAGCTTCGCATGACTCTAAACACTCTATACCGGTTCAATCCTTTGATGAAGTTTAGTGCAGATTGGCATTTTATTTACATCACAGTGTGCGCCGATGAACACAAGTAACAACTTTAGTCCTACTATAAGCTGATGGAGGAGGACTTTGAGGAGATCACTAAGGACTAGTCAGCGGACCTCCTTATTCCATCAAGCCCTATGGAGATATCCAACCTTGAAAGCCCATAAACTATGCAGGATACACCCAGACCTACCAGAACAAAGAAGACCAAAGAAGTCCAAGAATTAGATAGTGCATCGGTGAAGATTTATTCCATATCACCAGAGAAAGGAGGTGATGGCAAAGAGTTAGATGAAAAAGAAGTCAAGAAGAAGCAAGGAGACAAGGTTGATCCCCTGAAAAAGAGGAAATGTTCACCTCTGAAACCTTCCTCCTAAAAGAAATCAAAGGCCAACATGATCAATATGCAGACCATCCTCACCTTCGATGAATTCGATTTCCTCATAGCAGCCATACAATATGCTTCACTGGAAATAGAAGAGAAACAAGAAGCAAAGAAAGAAGAGATGTATGATCAAATTGAGACTGAACTCTAAGAGGTACAACAAGCCCTACAGTCCTGCTGTGCAGTCTCCACTATGTCGGGAGAGCCAGAATTGGTTGATGAGCTAGCTCAACTCCACTGCCTAGCCGATACAGTCGAAGCTTTCCTTCGAAAAGAACAGGAAGAAACAACGCAAGCCACCTAGGATTTGACACAAGTACAAGGAGTACTCGTAGAGAAACGCAGGGCTGCAGGACAAGAAAATCTTTCTCTCCAAGCAAAGTTTGATGAAGAAAAAACACTGCTACAACAAAAAAGGAACAGTTTCTCACGAGGCAACTTGAAGTAAAATAAATGGTCAAAAGGGCACTTCGCTCTATGAAAGTCTTAGAAATCAAGGAAGAAGACCGAGTTACATAGCAGGTGAACTAGCTCACAGAATCCATCCAATAGCTACAACAACGCATAACAGATTTGGAGCTATGCACTGTACCTGAGACCCCAAAAAATGTAAGAGACCAAAGAGAAGCAACCACCCGGAGCATAGTTGAAAGGCTAAAGGATATTACCCTGGAATTTAATAAACTCACTGATCATAGTGCCCAAACCTATGAAAAAATCATGGAGAACCTGGAGCTAAAGGCACTAGAGTCACAACAACAAGAGGCGAAGTATCATGCCGAAAAGATACAGGTGCAGTTGAAGTCCCTGTCAACTGTGGAAAGAATGAAGTGCTCCCAAGAGAAATGCACTGCACAACAATAGATCCATACTATCCAGAGCAGAGTTATGAAGGTAACTGAGAGGCTCCAACCCATACAAGACAAGGCCTATCAATTGTTTATAGAGGTATAAGGCCAAGGAGTAGAGCTAGAGAAGGTTGTCACTACAACTGAACAATGTCTAGAGGGACCTATAAATGATGTAGTCATCCAAGAGTTTGTTGAACAAGAAGTCATAGCACAACAGCAAGTCAAAGCATCTCGAGCCAAGATCGAGGTGTTCAAAGAAGAACTAGTTATACCAGAGTGACTCGAGAGGAGTCACAGGTGAGTGTTGGGGGCCTGTTGGCCCTTGACCAAGTTTTTGGAGATCCTTGTTCAAGTTTGACCTATTTTGGGACTTCGACAACCTGTCGAAGATGGAGCGCAAGATGAAGAAGACATCGTGGGATCTCAGCCCCTTTTTGGGTCCTTTTCAGGATTTGGGAATATGTAATGGGTATATGATGTCTGCCCATAGGTTTACTGATGTTTAGGCCTATTTTGTAAATTATAAATAAGTATCTAGGTGACATAAAAAAGAGGCCAATAAGCTAAGTGCTAAGTGCAAGTATGGTTTGAAGATGCTCTGTACATATTGTGAGAAACTGTAGAGTTGAGTGCAAGTGGTTGTAATAGACTGTGAGAGGCTTTGTGCTAGACCTAGCTTAGGGAAGGAGGATCTGGCGAGGTGCACGCAGATCTCCTATCTTATGCGAAGTAGGGTTTTTGTGGCTCTGTGCATGTAGATGATTGATTGAAGCTAATAAAGAAGAAGAGTTAGTGGACGTATCCCCAGGGTGGGGGTGAACCATGTAAATCCTGTTTTATTCTACTCTGTGTGATGTTCTGATGTATTTATGATATTTTCTAAGTTCTTGATATAGATATATATGTTTATTCTTTGTTCTTATGATGAATCGAGATGTTAGATCTGATATAGGTGAATGTGATTAGTGCTTGAATCTTCCAGATCTAATCCATTTATTTATTTTAAGTGCTTAGATACATTAGATCTGAGTGAATGTTGCGATGATCTATTTTATTTGTGAAGTAGATATTGGTTAAATAATAACGAACTGACGGTGCTAAGTGATCTATTAAGTATTGTAATCACAGGTTTGTGTCCCAGCTAAGATTGCAGACACCCGAGTCTTGCAATCACCCCTACCTCTACCTTGGGTGAGACTTCATCTTCTTCGCAGGTTTTGCCAAAAGTGTTGGTAGTTAGGGTTTTGTTGGTGTGTTGTTGTAGTGTTAAACCCTAGGTCTGCCCCTGTGCGAACAAAGGACAATGAAAATCACTAGAAATAACTAGTTCAGCAGTAGAAGTACATTCTCGAAGGGCCTTTCCTATTCTAATAATTTTCTCTGGGTCCGCTTCAGGTGTTGCTAAAGGTAGTTGTGGAGTAAACCTCATGTGTCTGTCTCTAGAAGCCACAACTTAAACAATGGATTCTCCAGTGGATTCACAACAATGGAGTTACCACAGTGGAGTTGCCAAGTGCACAGTTGCAATCTTCAATGTATTAAGTTCTAATGCACCCTCAGAACTAGTAAGCTTTATTGTTCATGCCCATGGAAAATATTCAATTCATCCCCGACAACGGTGCCAGAAATGTTAGTGTTGGAAGTCACCTCTGGATTGCAGCAGAGGTAAGCCCAAGGACCATCAGCCTACATGTCATAATGAATAATTTTAGGAGAGGTCTAATGGATGCAGACTCAGGATCATGTTTCTTTAACTCAGAAACACTGGGATGATACACGTATATAAATGAGGTCTTGATCTAACTTTAGTCAGAAATTTTGTATAATGGTGAGTAGGTGGAAGAACATGAAGAAAATGTGAAGGTATGTTATGGACATCCGGTCTTCCAACAACCTCTCGAGGAAAAATTTCAGATGCAAGATCCTCTTGGATATGATAACTTCAAGAAACTAAAAACCTTGTAACATCAACTGCAATCAAATCTACATTACACTATAGTCACAACACTTGACTGGATCATCCATGCCCGAGCTCTCAGAATCAGAAACAAAGGAATGAAGGGGAAACTGACTATTGTTAAATAAGAAGTCTTAAGTAACAATACATAATCAGAGAACCAGAGGCCTCATCAAAGATTTACAAATCAAGAGCCTAGCTCAACCATCGACACTAACAAAATATGAGAATGACTCCTATATACCCAAAGAAACACTATAGATATGTGCTCAAGATTTGACATTGAAGGAGTTACATCTGCATGCTTCCTGGCAGACTATGCATGCAGTCTCCTGTTAGACATGAAATTCAGTTAGACACAATCATGCTTTAGAATGGGCCTGCGAATGAGTTGACTGTTTGATAGTCCTTTTATTGGTCTTTCCATTTATGGTGGAAACGATGTTCAACTTCCACCACCTACTTCAATAACTACTTCATCGGGATTGGGGAGGCCTGAGTCAACTCTGCACCTTTAGGACATGGCGGCCTCTATATTTTTCCATCTGGATCTTCTTTGGGAGTTCATGTTGAGACTAGTAGGTAGACGTGGACAAGGAACTGTGATCAGGAAAATGCGGGCAAGAGAAAACGCGGGCACTGAGGTGTGATGGGACGAAAATGAAGTGGAAAGGGAAGATGATGTGGAGGTAGAGTGGAGAAAACATGGTAGGAGATGATAAGCGGTAGTGAAAAAGGGATATGACATAGAGGTGAGTGGGGGATAGGTGTGCGGTAGTGGAAAGTGGAAGGGAAGTGAGAGATGTGACAGGGAGACAGATGGTGAAAGGAGCGACGACGGTAAGTGAGGGTGGTAAGAAGTCTACTCAGAGTGGGGGGAGAGTGGTAAGAGGGAAAGGTTGGGTGAGGGGTCCAAGTTAACAAGGAGGTTCCACGTTAGTGGGGGGGCCACACTCAAAAACCACCAACTTGGACCCTCCCCCCCCTCATTAATGACAAAACGTTGGGGGTGGGCATCCGATATGGATCCTGCGCTGTAGATCTATGTACGTGGATCTCAACTGCCTAGATCTATTGGCTACTTAGCATGATGTGCCCAACCCCCAAGACTTAGGATAAGCGAGATTTCTCCAAAGGGGTCAATTTCTTAGGAAAACATCCCCCTACAAATAAATGTGATAACAGATAACATGAAAATAGATATTCAAGATTTCATAGCATGTTATGACACTTTGGAATGAAACAAGGGGGGATATGGTGAAGATACTAGGGGCATTGCAGTGACTACCAACCTCAACAAAAATTTGGACATACATTTCAATGGATTTATGATGGGCCTCCCAAAAGAGGACATCAAATTAGTCATCCTGGTGGTTGTTTGGTTGTTACTATCTTTTAAAATATGCACATTTTTTTCCCTAGCTCATCCTTTAACTAAATCTCCAATGGCCCAATCCTTCATGGATCAAATATTTAATCTACAAAGTATTCCCACTTACATTGTCTTAGATCGGGACCCCACATTCACCAACAACTTTTAGAAGGAACTACTTAAAATTCAAGGCATGCAATTGAATATGAGGATTGAATATCATCCTCAAAATAATCGTCAAATAGAAGTGGTCAACAAGTGCTTAGAATTTTGCTACAACCAAAAGTAGTGATGGATACGAGAGAGTGTTAGTTGTTCCAACATAGGATCGGGCAAGCATTGATCCAATGGAATTATGTGGAACCAAAATATTTTCAAGGGGAACTGATAGTGATTCTACAACAATTTCTTCACCTTCATACTTGAGGACAATGCTTCTTTCGAAGAGAGAGGGAATGTTAGGGTCCTACCCTAGCCGCCTTAGCTAGATACTTTATTAATGTATGAGGATAAGGCCACCTTCCTTGAATAAGGCACATTAAATAATTGTTTAATAGTCACTCATTGAAAACATGGTGTCTTTTTTTCATAAGGTGCAAATTAGTTAGTTGACCCTCATTATAAGGGATTCTGAGCTCCTAGGTAGTTAAGATTCTCGATGAATAATTATATATTGAGTAAAAGGTTATGTAATGTCTTGTCAAAGATTCTTATTGTATTTGAAGCATTTCTCTTGGAGGTTTCCCCCTAGAAGCATGTGAACATAACTCTTTATTTTTTATTATCAAAGAGATATTTCTTGAGATTTCTCTCTCTTCTCTTATATTCTTATCTTTTACACTACATTTTATGTGATTGCTTCAAAAATTTTGAATAAAATACACTAGAATTAAAGTATTATAACTTTAAAAAATTAATAACATTATTGTTTCTAATAAAAAAAATTATCTCAAATCAAACTCAAATAAAATTGATAAAGTTCACATAATAATCAACTTCTCCTTAAAAACTTAAAAGAAGGTCAATAAGATAAAATCCATCTAAACCACTTTCACTAACTTTTGGAATTTATTGTTACACAACATGTATAAAAATTTACACATTTACATTAAGCATTTACTAGCAAAATAGATTACTAATTGCTTCCACCCAAAATAAACATTATGGTCATTCCTTTCAAACAAGTACAAATTAAGATGCATTCTAATAACTGATATGAATTTAAAATAATGTTAGCCGCCACCCTCGGTCGTCTTATTCCCCTTTCTTCTCCCACATTCCCACATGAGTTTTCTGGCCTACTTTTCATTGTCTCATTGTGGTCTCATTCCTCAGTCGTTGCATTCCCCTTTGCTCTTTCACTTTCCCATGTGAATTTTCTGCCATGCTTTTCTTTGTCTCATTGTGGTCTCATTCCAAGTCAACGATAACACGACAGTCGTGATAATACCCATCTCCATTTACAACTAGAATCTTCATCTAACTTCTCAATTGCTTCTCACAATCTTTTCTTGGAACTTGCAGTTTTGGTGCAATCTCTTCCCTTCCTATCCCTTGTTTTTTATTTATCACCCACACTGAGCATACATCGCCTTACTCTTAGAACTAAGAACCAACAAAGTAAAACAATGGAAGAAGGGCAATCCAGCAGCAGGACGACTAGATGGAATCCAAGTACAGTACAAATAGCTTTGTTGGAAGCCGTGTACAGTGAAGGGATGAACAGTCCCAAGGCTCAACAAATAGAGCAGATAACCAGTGGACTGCGAATGTATGGAAACATTGAAAAGAGGAATGTGAATTTTCTGGCATGTTTTTCTTTGTCTGATTGTGGTCTCATTCCATGTCAACGATAACGCGACAGCCGTGATAATACCCATCTCCATTTACAGCAAGAGTCTTCATCTAACTTCTCAATTGTTTCTCACAATCTTTTCTTGGAGCCCGCAGTTTTGGTGCAATCTCTTCCCTTCCCTTCCCTTGTTTTCTATTTATCACCCACACTGAGCACACATCGCCTTACTCTCAGAAAGAAGAAACCAACAAAGTAAAACAATGGTAGAAGGGCAATCCAGCGGCAGGATTACTAGATGGAATCCAAGTACAGAACAAATAGCTTTGTTGAAAGCCATGTACAGTGAAGGGATGAGCAGTCCCAAGACTCATCAAATAGAGCAGATAACCAGTATACTGCGAATGTATGGAAACATTGAAAAGAGGAATGTGTATTACTGGTTTCAGAACCATAAAGCTCGCATAAGGCGGAGACAGAAACTAGAAAGAGT
>JZKD02S1935417.1:206550-217896 GCA_000966675.3 Picea glauca | reverse complement strand
TTAGTTTTCAAAACAAATTGATAACTTTGAAAAGTGTTGAGTTGTTAGAAAGATAATTACAACTTTATTGATTAAATGAGAATTAAACTCTACCTTTACCAATTATGTAATTATTCAAATATTTAGGAACACATTTTTTTTTTTTCTTTCAAAATGTTAATACAAAATAAAATAAAATGAAATTTTAAAATAAATTGAGATTTTATAAAGATTTAATAAATTAAATTTGATCTCAATAAACTTCAAAATATAATGAAATTTTAGAATAAATTGAGATTTTATAATATTTAATAAATTAAATTTGATGTAAATAAACGTTAACCGTCATTATTGCATATATTTTTAAATATTGTATTAATAATATAAAATAAAAATTGTTTTATAAAATAAAATATAAAAACAAAAACAAGTATTATAGGATTAGTGATTGATAATTAATATTATTTAATAATAATTTTCAAATTTAATATTCTAATGAAACTGTTATTTAATTTTTTAACATATAAAAATTTAAATTTTTATAGCTGATTTGATTTAATAAAGTTATATATTTTTTATTATATTATTTGAAACATTTTAAAATTCTATTTATTTATTTATTTTAAAAAATAATTAATTTAATACATAACAAAATTCTATGATTTCTTATGATATAATCATAAGATAAAAGTAATATATTATACAATAAATTTATAACTTTTTAGTTAAAAAAAGTCTTATAAGAGTAATACATTCTCAATATTATTAATAAATGAGTGTTTATATAATAAATTTATAAGTTTGAGTTAGAAAAAGAAAGATATTAAATTATAATAGCATTAAACCTTAAACTTCATAAAAATAAAATATTTAAATTAAATTAAAAAGATATTTATGATCATGAGGAAACCTATAAAAATTACTCTATGTGTATTATTTTCTCATATATATAAAACTATTTATAAATGTAAAACTATTTTGAACATAGTTTAAGTTAAAATATTTTTTTATTGTGTTAATATTAAAGTTGTAATTTGGGTAAATTGTTTAAAAGAAAATTAAGTATAAAAAGTTTAATCTAAAGAATTATGAGATAAAAATAATATTTTAAAAAATAATAATATTTTAAAAAAATTAAGATAATATGAAAATTTCAAAAAATAATTATAAAAAAATTATTAGGTTTTTGAAAAAAATGATAATAAAAAAGATTAGTAATTTCTTAAATAGGTTTTGAATTTTGTTTCTCATCAAAAATAATATGTTAAAGAAAAAACATATTAAAATAAAATAAAGATGGAGAAGTATGAGTGGGTCTAATGGTTAAGAACATGTGTTTCCTCTTAAAAGATCACAGGTTCAAATCCAGAGGGGATAAATATCATCATTATTTTTCTTTGATTTCTTTTATATCTTACTTAGTCCATAATAAATTTAAGATGAATACTAACTATGTGTTGTATTTGATTTTTTTTATAGTGCATGTATGTAATTTTTATAGTGCATGTATGTAAAGTGGAAGGAGATAAAGACACTTTGGAAGTAGTCAAAGAAGAGTTATGAAATATCTTATGAATTACATTGTACACTAGAGAAGAAAATGAATTAGGAAAAGTAATAGAACAAAAAATTGTGTTAATCCAAATTAAGGTAAACTCTATTAAACTAGTATGGGAATTGAAAAAATATATAAATGAATCCTAATATATCTTGTTCCATGGAGGAAATGATTAGGAAAGGTAAACTAAGAAAGGAAACAAGGAAAATAGAAAATAATCCAATAAAATGTTGAAGTGGATAAATGTTTTTTTTTTTTTTTTTTTTTCTGCCAAACTAAGGAATTTTCCTAGAACTATGACCCAAGTATCATTTTCTATATTTGGTATATCAACCTCATGTCGTATGTTCTTTTGACTCCCAATTGAAATAATGAAATTTTACTTTGGGTGAGTTCTTGAAATAATAACATAATGCAATCCTAACCTAAACACCTAGCTATGATTTGAGAATAAAAAATCAAAGGCATTTCTCTAAATAATCAATATAATAACACATTTATTCATAAAGGGGTATAAAAAATGGTAAAAATCTAAGGAAATATATTGATGTATAATTAGGGGTAGAGGGTTTCTTTTAAAATAATACACCAATATAGGTATTGGGGGTGGGGGTGCACTAGAAATTCAAAGAGGGGGCCAATTATAAAGCGTTGGGAAATTCAGTCGGCCTCATTTTCCCTCTCCCTCCTATGCTTCTTCCATGGTGAATAATGAAGCCCTAGTATGAAATATGTTATCCTCTCATGGATGCTATTGTTCCTCCTACATCTTGTGCTCCTCTCATGGTGAACAAAAAACCCTAGTAATAAATCCATGCTCCTTCCATTTTACAGATGGGTTTTTCATTTCATACCCCCTTCTACATTACAATTGATCATATTTCCTTCTCTTTTGTTCTCTAGCCCAATGGAATATAACATATACATACATACATACATACATACATACATACATACATACATACATACATACATATAATGGAAATGGATTCTTCATTGAATGTTTTGGCTCATTCGAGTCATAGAAAGCGTGGGCGTATTTTGAAGAACCAACTTGATCTCATGAAGAGGAAGAACTATGATAGATATGAAATTGTGTCGATTCCCGAGACTCTATTGTTTGAGAAGGGTTTTTGTCTTTTTATTAGGGAATTCCATCTCCCAACATACAATAATGAAGGGATCACGTTATTTTGATTAGTCGAGCCTTGTGGTGCAGGGGAAGCATTTTTCTCTGAGAAGGTATTGAATTTCATGTTAAGCATCATTATTATTTCCATGGATAATTATAACGATTCCATCCAAGTTACTGATGGAAACTATGATGGTGAGTCTAAAAGATCCAGTTTGTGTTTTTCATATAA
Source organism: Picea glauca (assembly GCA_000966675.3). Taxonomy (NCBI): domain Eukaryota; kingdom Viridiplantae; phylum Streptophyta; class Pinopsida; order Pinales; family Pinaceae; genus Picea; species Picea glauca. The sequence goes on along the minus strand of JZKD02S1935417.1, from coordinate 214,995 downwards.
AAGTTTTATATTTCATGATGTTTGTAGGATTTATTTAATGGAAATTAGTAATGCAATTGGAAACTACATCATCATCACCTGTATATGCTCATAATTGATGGGTGTTCTATATGCACTAAAAACCATCAATTAAATTGTCAACCTAGGGTAAGTAAACTTAGATTTGTAGCACTATATGTGCCAAGGCAGAAAAGATAGAGGAAGTGTATTCTAACTAAGGAGATGGTCTATCTAAGGGCTAACCTACTTAAGAAAAATCTATCAATGAGAAAATCCTATCAAGGAACTTAAACTATTTACCTTAAGTAACTTTTGAACAATGGATCGATGGATTGTCCTAAAGACGTAAATGAAAACCCTAAAATGAAAAAGTTAACTTAATTAATATAATGAGCAAAAAGAAGCTATCTATTTAATCTATTCAAATTAATGAACAATAAAAACAACAAACTAATCTAATCAATCTATTCAAAATCAATAAGCATCAACAACGAGTAAGAAAATAAGCAATTAAATAACCTATTAAAACTTCTTCAACGAGTAAACTAATCAAAACTACTCAATAGGTAACTAATCAAACTATTAAGTAAGTGAACTCTATTCTTAAGATAAAATTCATAATTACTTCTAATCTACAAAAGGAAATCTTAACCTACTTAATGAAAAACATTATGATGGCATTCAAAGACTAATCTTAATATATAACAACCACAACTTCAAATGTAATGATGATCATGATGATGTCTTTGTTTCATTATGACATCACGATGGCATCTAATGATCAGTAATAGCTCAAGAGGAATAATTTCAATATTAACTTCTATGGAGAAATGAAAGGTAGGAATCAAGCAATCTAACGAGAGCTTAGCCATCATGGAAGAACTATCAACTATCCTGAAAATCTATGTGATCTCTCAATTTATGCATTCATAATCAACGATAAGAAAACACTATTCTACTGAATTCAAATGCACTCCTATGCTAATGTAAGTAAATACACACCATTAGAGACTTATAACTATAAACTTAACTCAAAATCAAACTTCTATTTAGAATTGCAATTTAATTCTAGATTGGAAATTTCGTAAAATAAACTAAGCTCATCCTATTATTTAACAATTCAAATTGCAAGTTAAAATGCATATAAAAGCATAATGTAAATTCTACTTCTACCTTAACATACTAGAGGCAATTTAATAAGAAAACCAAATGAGCAAACTAGATAAGCAAACGAAGCATTAAAATCAAAGCTAACAACTATTTATCCATCAAAACTTTGCCAATTAAACTATTAACTCAATACTCCGTTTTAACTTTTAACTATTCTATTTCAACCTGTAGAAATTCAAACTATGATTTAATCACATAATAGAGTTAGTAGCTAAGCTTGCAAGCTATTTCCTAATAATTAAAAAGACATAGTATATTAACACTATCCTTCACAAGCAACTTGCAAAAAGGAAATTGAAACAATGAAGCCATGAACAACAAATAGACAACATGTAAAATGAGAAAGACACATATAACATAAATGAAAGAAATGACAATCGCACAACTCGAATACACAAGATGACTAGATGAATATTCACCCAGACCATTGGTGGCCCTTCCAGCAGGTCGTGGCTACTCCTCAACAGTGAATCACGAGCTCAAGAAACATGATTTTGGAATTTAAAATTAAAAACACAGTCTTGCAAAAGTTTATGGAAATGTCTCAAATTATACAAAAAAAATAATTGTAGCATTACAGTTCTTAACTTAACTTTTTTCTTACCACTACTGTGGTATTTATAACAATTACAATTCGAGAGGTTGACCACTGGAAGGGTTGACCTCCTCTAAAAACAACAAAGTACATTAAATGCGCTAAAACTGCCTATGGATTCTAGAAACCAAACAAGCCACTCAACGCTCAGCATAACATCTCAATCTAAGATGTCAAGAGCTTAGTAGCTGGAGGCCACGAGTGTGAGAAAAACCCATGTTGCCAATTTTCCTAGGCTAGGCCACTGATATAACAACTGCCAACTCACCTACGATTTTAGTGTTGGATGGAGCGCGAGACGCAATGTCGGATGGAGTACCAGATGCAGTGCCAGATGGAGTAATGAATGAGCTACTGGATGGAAAAACACCATGTGATTTTTCCTATGACACACAGATCATGCATTAGCTCCTTGTAATCATTAAAACATGTTGAATTAAACTTAAAACCATCACACAACATCAATTATATGTACCTGGTATAAGCTATGACAATTTTCTATAAGAATCCTTCAAAAAATCTTCAAAATAGTAAAATACACATATAATACTGGTCAAAAAGGATCTAATCATCATCATTAATTTAACCAAATATGATGGATACCCCCAACCCTCGGGCCGAGATCTATGCAGGATCGTTCTAATCTCCTTGAGCCGAAGTGGCTCCTTTGGTTCCTCACTGAAACCTTCAATGAATCCGATCCATAGGTCCTTCAGAAATCCCACCTACATGAATGAGCACTAGGCATGAGCTTCACCCTCACACGACCACAACTAGGCCTTGGCGCAAGTGCCTTTCGCAACTTGCAACTCGTGAGTTTGTGAGTCGAAGCTCTTGACTCCTCTTTCTCTAACCCTCCAATACCCAAGATGATGATATGGGTATGGCTCCTCCTATTAGCACCTCTACATATATCCGTAGGCTAGGGCTAACTGCTAGAACCTCTCGCTACTCGTGACTTCATGAGTTGAAGTGTTGAGCCCTTGTGCTCCTCCTTTGCGAATCCACGAGAAGCGAAAAGTCAACAATGGGTTGACTCCTTTCCCAGGCGACGTATCTTCTCCACCTGTCACCTTCTTACACTCTTATCTGGGCGTTCTATGTTATGCCACCTGTCAACCATGCGGTCCCCACCTAATGGATGTGACGTGTGTTCACCGAGCCCTCGGCATTTGGCACTTCGCAACTCTAGCGATCAAGGTGCAACTCCTTCATCCTCCAAAACCCTGATATACGAGGTAGCAAGACACAATATCTCACAACTCTCCTTCCTCCTCAATCGACGATTCAGGTTGAATCACGATCTCGTGACTCGGGATTTTGTAACGCAAAGAACTCTGCCTCCCCGCTCGCAGTACCTGAATTCGCGAGATGATCCAGATCTCTGCCACTTGTCATCCAAAATGAACAGTTCTAATGCTTTTGGGATTTTGTGAGTCAGAACTTCCTGTCTCGTGACTCTTCCTCTTCACATACGAGGATTAAACCTCATGCAGCTCCTCCTATATCCGATGGCTATCAACTATCTGTGTAAGATCTAACGACCCAAATCTGTTTCTCTTCCACTGCGCTTTCCTCCCTGCACCTAGAAGTAAACTTCACAATCCAGATTTTTTTTTTCCGGCACCAATCCTACGGCAGTTGTAGTCCCTCATTGATATTACGCTCCTTCTTCCTAAACCTATAATATTTCAAGTGTCCCAAAGGCCTTGACCTTTGCTTCTTGCTACGAAACCTGCATTCTTGGCTTTTGTTCACATTCTAAATATGCTATCCCTCATGAGCTCCTTGAACTCTAGTCCTCCAAAGGGTTCTCCCTGATCTTTCTGCTCATCCTTACAGCTATGGGCCTATGCGTGAAAGCATTTCTCCTCTTGATCTTTGTCTTCCTTGAATCCTTAAGGATTCTTCGACTTCTGCACTCTTTGTAGGGTCTTTGCACACACGAAGGTGCTATCCGACCTAAGCTTCTCCTCTTTGAAACCTTGAAGGGTTTCCTAACTTCTGCACTGGCTTGCAGAGTCTCTGCACATGAAGGTGAAATCTCTTCTAAGCTTTTCTATGTCATGCTCCTACGCTTGAAAATCCTTTAGAAAGTTGTCTCACAACACTTCACTCAAGTGTTGGCCTAGTTCACTCCTTGCATAGGTATTTGTCCTATGTCCCTTTCTCTCCTTGAAAGGATGGAAATTCCCTCTGGAAACTTCCTTCTCAAGCACTCCTTACTGAGCCTATAGGGTGTTCAGTAACCCTGTGAAGGTCTTCTCCTGACACTTCTCTATTCCAGAACTCAAAGGTTTTCTCTCTATGCCCACAAGAACTTGCTTAATGACCTCATGGAAAAGCTCTATAGAATCTTCATTGATTCTGGTTTCCCTTTGAACTCATAGTAGAGTTCTCATGTGCACTATCTGCACCTTCTCGATGCCCTCCTGGAAGATCTCTATAGAATCCTTAGTGATTCTATCTCCTTCTCCTATGCATTATATGCACCTGCTCAATGCCCTCCTGGTAGAGCTCTCACAAAATCTTCAATGATTCTATCTCCTATTGTGTCCTCTTCTACACAACCTCACCTCCAAGGTGTTCATCAACCTTGAGGTTTCTCCTTGATCCAATGACTTTGGCATGTGCGCCCTCCTGGCATGTCCTTTTCCAAATTCCACAGAATTCAAGAGTGCATTTATGCACTAGATTTCAAAACCTGCAGCGTTCTGGCACACCCTCTTGGCATGAAGCCTCAAAGAACCCCAAACCTGAAATCAAAGAACCCACAAATAGCAGAACCTATCTGTCCCTACAAATGCATACCTAACCATACATATACAACATATATTGAACACACAAAGACATTCATAAACACATAAAGACACACAGAAACTCATGTAGGAAATTTTTTCTTTATATTAACATGAAATGCCTCCTTTACAAGGTGTTCTTTAGCTTAGACTTTGACAGAGTCTCGACTCCTTCTCTCCTCTATGTATTCTCTATTCTCTCCTATATTTCGACTCTTACCCAAAACAAGATCGAAAAATCTTTTACATGAGGGGGCTCTTCGAGCTCTTCCCTCCATATCACCTACTTTCATTCAATTACATTGAATTCACAATTAAATGGTTCTCTAGTCAATATCAGAGCTAGATCCCAGCCTTACAAACATTAAATGCCTTCTTTAACTAAAGCCTACTCAAAGGCATAGCTTTTGGCTCTACCAGCCTTACAAACATTATTTAAATTGAGATCAAATTCAAAATGTGAAACGAGAGGGTTGCGCCTCTCTTCATCCCATTGAATGCATGTTGTGTTGGTTGGCTTGGGAGTGATGCCCCTACATCAAAATCACGATCCCAACAATAACAAAAACAAGAATATCTATCTCCTCAAGGATATTATGTCTCATGCCCAATGGATGAATAAACTTTCCAAGTCAATATAGTTTGGAGAGGAACAACTTCTTAGCAATCCATATGCATCATCACCCCCAAAAAATTAAACACTAGAGAGTAATAATGAGCCCCTTGATCCTAACATTTTATAGGTTTTTTTCAAGGCTTTGGTGGATGAATTAGGTATAATAATTTCAATAAATTTGCAAAGAGAGCAGTTGTACAATTGAGGGTATTGGCTAAGAATAAAGTGGGGAACATGATGATGATAGCTAGGGAAGGAATTGTAAGGCCTTTGGTTTGTATACTTCATTCCATATACCCCGAAACATAGAAGACTATCATCATATTCCTCATGAATATGTCTTTGTTTGATGATAATAGGATGGAAATTACATAAGCTAGAGAAATCAAGCCTATGATATGTATTGAAGACATGGACTTCAATATTGAAGTAGAATGAAATGTGTGTCCTCTTGATCCTATTCCTCATAGATGAAAATAAGGTATCAATAGGTGTTGCAGGTTAAACTCCACCCTTGGTGGCTTTACTTATTAGTGGATCCTCTTGGGCAGAAAATGACGCTACTACAACACTCTATACAAAATCATCCCTTCATCAAAATGAGGAAAAGGCTATAAGAGTAGAGGCAATCAACACCCTTGTTGATCTCATGAAAAATCCTTCCTATGGTATGGTGTTTAAGGCAATAGTTGTATTGATCAACCTTGATAGTATGCCAGATGGAAAGAGCTCTATTGTGAATGACTATAGAATATTGGCCTTTGTGGATATATTAGAGATTATATCTCAAAAGGGTAAAGTGTTTTCCACAACAATTCTTTTGCAACTTTGTGAATATAGTTATTTGTATCAGGCATTGGTTTCGTGAGAGGGGGCTATATCAACACTTGTGGAATTATCACAATTAAGAAGTACTTGAGAAAACAATAAGGCATGGCATTCTTCCTATAATGCCTTGAAGTGTATGTTTTGGTTTTGTGTTTTTCTTACTTTTCTTATAAAAAATTGTAATTTCCAATGGTTGTTATTTTCTATCGATATGTTTGTGTTCCAATATCAATGATCAAATGGCCTTGTTCTCTCAAAATATATTTTCTTTCTAGTGGCCCACTTCAAAATTTATTTTTGTTTGATAGGGATTTCTTTCATACCCCACAATAAGAACATTGTCATCTTTAAAACATGTTTAAAGTTACTTGAATGGGTTTTTTTCTTCTTCTTTTTTCTTTTCCAAAGAAAACATCGTTGGATCCCATTTTACCTAGAATTTCTAGATGGAGGGTAGCTCAATTTCCAACCATGATTGTGACTGGTAAGCTCGAGGGACTCAACAATATTCAAACTTGTGACTTGTGGTCTCCCCATTGACAACATGCCTTGGGCAGATAGTTCAATCAATTGAGATAACCTTAGGGTTAGTTACTCGATTATGTCTATTTGCATCTATTATTAATTGAAATATTGTAGTTCAATGGAACTATATTTGAAATAAAGATAACAATCCATATTTTTGAATGTTATGATTTTCATATTTGGATTTTGAGTTGGTTGGACACATGGCTAGAATAGATATCTCTAGATCTTTGGTAATGCTATATGCAAGGACATGCTCCAAATTGCTCATCGTTGCAGTTCTTTTAAATAATGTTATTCGCCACCCTCCGTCGTCCTATTCCCCTATGTTCTCTCACATTCCCACGTAATTTTTATTGTCTACGTTTCTTTGTCTAATTGTGGTCTCATTCCAAAATCATACCCATCTCTATTTACAACTAGAATCTTCATCTAACTTCTCAATTGTTTCTCACAATCTTTTCTTGGAACTTGGAGTTTTGGTGCAATCTGTTCCCTTCCCTTGTTTTCTATTTATCACCCACACTGAGCACACATCACCTTACTCTCAAAAAGAAGAAGCCAACAAAGTAAAGCAATGGAAGAAGGGAAATCTAGCAGGACCACTAAATGGAATCCAACTACAAAACAAATAGATTTATTAGAAGCCATATACAATGAAGGGATCCACACTCTGAAGGCTCATCAAATAGAGAAGATAACCAGTAGATTGCGATTGTATGGAAACATTGAAAAGAAGAATGTGTTTTACTGGTTTCATAACCATAAAGCTAGCGAAATGCAGAGACAAAAACATGGGAGAATGGAATCCATAAATCAGTTTCATCGACCACCTTCCTTCACAGGCACATCAGTCACAAATGGTAAGCTCTTTGACACCTCCTTCAATCTCTGAAACAAAATCATAAATAACTATTTCTAGTATTTTGATATTTTCTCATATATGTATTAGTTTATCAATTCATTGCATTTGTGTCTAATCTAAACACATTTTCGAAACTTCTTCACCAGAAAATTTTGAAGTAAGACAACAATCGACAGTGGTCATTCCTGAGGTGATAAGTTAATAATAGCATTTATTTTCCAAATTGTGTACATTGATTTCATTCCTTATCAATACCTTGAATTGCAGTAGTGGATTTAGTTTCTTAGACCTTTTGGTTGAATAATGATAAGGCTTTGCTACAAATGAGATATGTAAGGATCCATAACGTTTGTTTGGTTTTCAGATGCAAGTTACTGCGGATGATAATGAACCTCCTACGCTGCAGTTATTTCCATTGCATCCAACTGGCATCGCTGAATACAAATCTGAACCTATTAACCCATTGGGATTGCAAAGATCTGTCTGTAACCTTGATGAAAATATAGATGAACAAAATGATGGAAGATCAGACCAGTGACACTTCCATTATTTTTTCCATTTCATCCTTCAAAATATCGACAAATAGTGACTCTGTATTTCTCATCTTTCTAGAGAAAACATTGTATGTATCAGTGTTGGGACAGGAATATAATGAACAAGAAGTTGTTTGTTGTGTGATGTGTCCATGGTTATGACTTCCTCATTATTCTTTGTGTTGTAGAAAACAACTTGCAGACTTTTTCTTCTTCTTGAAACTTGTCGAATTCTAGCTTGGTGTTTTTCTTCTTGAAGTTTGTTGATGCTGAAGCCCAAAGGCATTCCTCGGGAGACTGTTTTTCTTTTAATGCCAATGCAAGTCTTGGGTAGATTCAACCATTGGGATTTGAACACCAAGTCTTGTGTAACAGAAAGTCGTTTTCTATGAATTGAATTTCATGTGAAAATATAAGGCCGAAAATATTAAGTTACAAATCATTGTGTGTCCGACACTAATAGAATCGTTATAAGGTGTTATTTCCATATATATATATATATATATATATATAGA
>JZKD02S1935417.1:177645-199286 GCA_000966675.3 Picea glauca | reverse complement strand
CCGATATGGATCCCGCACCATAGATCTGGGTGCGCGAATCTCAGTCACCCATATCTATGCACTGCTTAGCACAATGTGCACAGGCCCCAAAACTTAGGATAAGTGGGATTTTGTGGGTTTTTAGCCCGCTTCTTGCCTTAGTTTCACCAAAGGGGTCAATTTATATGAAAACACCCCCCCTACAAGTAAATGTGATAACATTAGGCTCCATGGGGGATGGTTGGCTCCCTGTGAGATGCCAAGAACTCTTTTGTTGTTTCAGTGCCTTGCTGTTGGGATATGGAGACACTTATAAACCTGAAACAAAGGAAAAAACAATATTTACAAAGGTCCAGGAGCCACTTATGGCTCAAATAAATAACTTCTTCAGAAAATGCCCATTTACAAGGCCACCAAAAACTTCATTTCCCTCCAAATTCTGCAACCTTTAGGTATTATTTAGAACTATATCATAAACATTGAAGGGCCCAATCTAGAGGGCTTCAAATTTACCATTTTTTCCCTTGTCTTGTCTGTGTACATCCCATTTAAGTACTAGATCTCCCAGTTGGAAATATTCTTTTCTGCTCTTCCTGTCGACGTCCTTATTGATTTTCTATTGATGTTCATGTGCCTTGTCATCACTTTCTATCTATCTTGTTGGAATTCTACCATTTGATGAATTATTCTATTCATATCACCAGGCTCTCCTTGATAATCTTGAAAGAATTTTTCCACAGGAAGAGCAAGATGAGAAGGAAATATGGCCTCAAATCCATACACAAGATGAAAAGGAGAGGTCCCTAGAGACCTCTTCATTTTCACTCTATCAACCCACATAATTTTTTTTATCTTTGAATCATAGATCTTCTTCCTCTAGCAGTCTTTTGATAATCTTGATCAGGATTTTGTTAGAGGATTCTGCTAATCCACTGCCTTGCAGATAGTAAGGGGTGGAGTGGATTAATGAAATTCCAAACTTCTCACAAAACTTGATCAATGGTTCGGCCCTAAACGAAGCAACATTATCAGTAACAATTCTGTTGGGGCAACCAAACCTTGCTATAATATCTTTGAGAAAGCCAATGATCACTTTGTGAGAAGCACTCCTGGTGGGGATAGATTCTATCCACTTGGTAAAATATTCTATTGCAGTTAAAATACACCCATGTTGACCACTTGAAGGAGGATTAATTTCCCCAATAAAGTCTAGGCCCCATTGATAAAAGGATCCTGAAGCTAGTATAAGATTCAATTGCAAATACTTGAGCTACTACTTCCCAGTGAATTTCTGACATTTAATGCAAGCCCTGATTTTTACACACACATCAATGAATATAGTAGGCCAGTAGTATCCAACCCTAAGGATTTTGTAAGATGTGGTTTTCCAGAAATGATGTCCCCCACATAGGTTGTCATGGAACTCAAATATAATCCTTTGGGTCTCTTGTGGGTGTAAGAATCTCAAAAGCACACCTAATGGGTCCTTCCAGTACAAGACCTGGTCAATAAGGATATACTTGATAGCTTTGATATTTAAAGATCTTACCTTGGTTTTCTCCATACCATCAGGGGGCTTTAATTCTTGCAGAAAATATATAATGTCTTTGTACCAGGTGCATTCTACCAATGGAGTGTTTCCCTGAGGATTTCTATCAGTGAACTTAGTTTGCTGATTTTTTAAGCGAGTGTTGATGAAGTTTATCCCCAAAGCTCTATAGTTGGATTCAATCAATAGCTTGGCTAAACCTTGGCCTTTAACTAGCTTGGTAGGCTTTATTTCTAGATTGAATTCAAGGATTTTGGCAATCCATTTGCTCCTTTTTTTTGTCTATGTCAGGAATGAGAATGTCCTTCACAGAAGATGAAGGAACATATGCAACGATCTTTGAATGTATAACATAGACTCTGAAAGATTTGAGAGATTTCACCAAGGCATAGGCATATTTCTCCATGATGTCATATTTTACCTCTGCATCCCTCAGTTCTTTGCTGCAAAAGGAAATAGGCTGCTCCAGCCACTCTGCGTTCTTCTGTAACAAAATAGTCGCCACTGTATCAAAAGAAGCAAAAGAGAAAATTAGAAAATCCTTGGAATAATCAGGACTGATAAGCACAGATGCCTCAGTCAGTGCCTTCTTAATCTGGCTGAAGGATTCTTTGGACTCATCAGTTCACTTCATTTCATTTCCCTTCCTGAGCATTGATATGATATGCTTCATCGATTCAGCAAAATTTGAAACAAACTTTCTCAGAAAATTAATTTTACACAGGAAGGACTGGACCTCTTTCTTGGATCTACGAAGTGATAATGTTTGTATAGCTCCCACCCTTCTTGAATCAATTCTGACCCCCTCAACTGATACTATGTGGCCTAGCAATTTTCCCTCTATCAAGGCAAATAAAGACTTCTTAGGATTTAGGGAAAGACCAAACCTTCTGCATTTCGAGAAGACCTTTCTCAGATGTTGACAATGTTCTTTATCATATTTGGAGAAGAATGTTATGTCATCCAGATAGATGACTACAAATTTGTCCCTTTTTCTAATGAAGGATGTCCATGGCTCGCTAAAAGGTTGCCTTTGCTTTCATTAATACAAAGGGCATTTTGGGATACATGAATGTGCCCCAAGGAGTGGTGAAGGTTGTATTTTCTCTATCTTCAGGCAAGACAGTGATTTGATTATAGCCATAAAATCCATCAATCATGGAAATCCTAGATGCACAAGTTACCCTCTACAATATGTGTTCCATCTTTGACAGCGAGTAATTGTCCTTCTTTGAGCTCCTATTCAGATTTCTAAAATCGACACGGAGTCTGATTTCTCCACTCTTCTTTCTTACTAGGAACAGGTTGGATACCCACTCAAAATATCTCAAAGTCATGATAATATGAGCATCCAAAAGCTTCTTCACCTCCCTTTCCATAATAGGCAACAACATAGGATTTATGTGTCTTAATTTTTGCCTAAATGGTTTGGATTCCTCTTTCAATGGAATCTTATGCTCAATGAAACTAGTGTCATATGTTCTGAGGTCTTCGTAGGTCCAGGAAAATACATGAACAGATTCCTTTAATATATCAGTATACTTGGCCCTCTTCTCCTTTGACAGACTGCTTGACAATTTGACAAATTTTGGATCTAGCTCTGTGCCAATATTACACTCAGCCACATCAACATCATTACTTGAGATTTTACCCTTTACTGCCACATCATTTCTATCAAATAGTCTTTCCAAAGAGACTAGTCCCTTTGGGATGTGATTGCTAGGAAATTGCATAATATGATGATCACCAATTTTGTTCAAAAGAACATCAGTGTGAGGATTTATTTCAGAGTCAGGTTCCTGGTCAATGTTTAATGTTGACAACTCCTCAACAGTTTCTAGAAATTATTTGATTTCAAGATCATCCTCAAACACTTTCCAATTCTTGACATCATCAGGTATAGAGGGTCTATACTTCACTTCTACATCATGCCTGAGTTTGAGTGACAGAGGGACTCTAAAATTGCTTGCTAAAACAACCAGAGAATCAACCATCATATTTTCTTCTCTCGAGACAAACGAAATATTGAAATCCAGGAAAAAAATGTCAATGAGGTCCCATACTTCATTTCTATAACTTCTGAGTTGAGGGAGGGTGTTTGGTCTGATAAATATTTCTGATCTGTTGGACAATCAACTCAGCATCACCAAACAAAGATATCTCTTTGATCCCCATGTCCTTTGCATCCCTTAAGCCCAAAACAAGAGCTTCATACTCTGCCACATTGTTGGTAGTTTCAAACTCTAATTTGTACGATAGAGGTATGGTTTCCTAAGTAGGGGAAACAAAGACTACTCCAATGCCAGAAACATCCTTAGAGGAGGCTCCATCAAAGAACATTTTCCAAACAGAGGTGGAAGAGAAAGAAACTTCATGAAAAATCATCCTTTGTTTTTTGATTTTTAGAGGAGGCTTGAGAGCATCAGTGAACTACAATAAAATAGACCCCATCTCGGTGTCAAGTGTAAAGATAGGATGGTTGGTGGGGTCAGATTCATCGCTAATAACATATTCCAACTGAGCTTCTATGTATAGTCTTCCATGTTCCCCTCCAAAGACTAGAATGGTAGCATATGTGAGGTCCATCTGTAATGTTCCTCCAAGTATTTTTATCCAAGATCTTGACAACAACATGCCCAACTTGGGGGGAACATTAGCCACCATGATATCCATGACTGCACTTTTCATGGGCAACTGAAACAATGTCACAACAAGATCTTTGATGACCCCAAGACATTGCACTCTCCTTGAATCAAACGAATATAAATCATGATAAGCCTTTGTGATTTCCAATCCAAGTTCTTCCATAACAGTTTTGGGCATTAAATTATGAGATGCCCTTGAGTCTATCAGACAATTATGCAACACCTTATCATGTATGTTTAGGGATGTATAGAAGGGAGTGGATGAATCATATCTATCTTCTACCATAGGCCCTAATATGACTGTTGGTTTCTCATCTTGGAGGTTTTCTGAGTCTGTGGGATGGGAATATGGCCTAGACTACAACAGATTAGAGAGGGATTTCTTGAAATCTGCGTGCTTGACTAGTTCTGAGAGGGGGACAGGGATTCTAATATTTTGAATTTCTTGATCGAAGCTGAAGGAGGAAGGGGGCTTCAATATTTCTCTCAATGCGAGGATAGGGTCTTTAGCTATTGGTGAGGGATTATGAGTTTTTGTTTCTTTGTTCTAGTTTGTTGCATCTTTGACAGGCATATCTACTTTAGAAGACTAATCAGGGATGTTTGACTTCCCTTTTTTTTTCTTTGACCTGAGGTTACATTTATTGGGACTACTATTTTCCTTCTCTCCCTTTCTCATCTCATTTATCTGGTCATCCATGAGAGACTCCTTGTATGCAGATTGAGTTAAATGGCGAAATGGGGAGGTGTCTCCAAGACAATGAATTTCAGGATCTATCTCTTCCCCCTCTCCTTCTTCATCAACCAGAAGGTTATTTTTAAGAAGAGTTTAGATTTTATGATCATCCCTATCTCTATTTCTGGGTTCTCTAGGGAATATTTGAGGGGCATTGTTTGGTCTTCTGAAGTTGCCTCTGAGTCCATCATGCTGAGGATTTCTGTATGTCTTCTTCCCCTCTACTTCCAACCTTTCCATCTAGTTGAAAGTGATTTTAGTAAGTTGGTTACTTCATCCATTTGAGGGGGGGAAGCATAGGAAAGAGAGGTGGAAGCTTCAGATCTTCCCCTCGGTATGTCTCTATCAACCTTATTACTGAGTCAGTTTGTTGCCAATATGTTATACTCCACTTCCAGGGCTGCATATTACATATGAGCCAAGGAAGTAACTCTTCTCTCTCTCTTAACAAGAGGAAGAAATCAGGGTCAAAAGCACTAGAATATGTAATTTTAGCAGAGGCTTCTGTAGGATTTATCTCAATAGGGATCTTAATGTACATCTTGTTGAATCCTTTGGATAAGTCAAAGACAAATTCTCTCTCTTTTCTCTTTAGGGACCCAAAATCTATGATATAATACATAAATTCGTTCTTAACCCCCCATTGTCTCAAGAAAACATCATATAAAGCCTCAATCCCAGCGATGGATCGAGGGGTCAATCCCCTAAACCATTTTCTAACCTCACCATCAATGCTTTGGACAAAGAATCTCATCTAGACATCTTCATTTTCAATATTTAGATTGTTTGTATAACTGTAGAAGGCAACGAGGTGCTCTTTTGTAGTTACGTCTCCTTCTCCAGTGAACTTAGGCATGTATTTCAGGTAATCTCTAGCAGGGAGAGCATTCATCGGTGGAGGTAGGACCAGAGAGGCATATCTAGCAGCTGCTATGGCATCCATTATATTTCTAGGAGGATTAGCACCTGTCATAGGGATGATAGGTGAAGGAGAACGAGGAGGACATGGAGTTCGAGTAGGGGAGACTAGAAGTGAGCCTCCAGGAGGGAAAGGAATCAACAGAGGATTTGAAGGAAAATCTACGGGACTTGAGGGAACACAGGTTTCCCTTTCTATAGTAGCAACAAAAATAATAGAATAAGGGGTGGTAAAGCCCGGGGTAGGAAAATATTCTGAGGCGTTGGGCCTAAACCATGTTACAAATTCAGGGGAGGGAGGAGTGACAAGGATTTTTCCCTCCAATCCGATACCAAGAGGGGGAAACTCAACATGAACACTCCCAAAATTTAAGGTTTGAGAAACTCCAATGGAAGGTATTACAGTAGAATGAGCTGCAGAAATTAGAGTTCTTATATGAGGATGTTGTCCCTTGAACAAGTTTTGGGAGATCCTTGGTCAAGTTTGACCTATTTTGGGACTTCAACAGCCTGTCAAAGATGGAACACAAGACGAAGAAGACATCACGGGATCTCAGCCCCTTTTTGGGTCCTTTTTGGGATTTGGGAATATGTAATGGGTATGGGATGTCGACCCATGGGTTTACCCATGTTTAGGCCTATTTTGTAAATTATAAATAAGTAGCTAGGTGACATAAGAAGGAGGTCGATAAGATAAGTTCTAAGTGAAAGTATGGTTTGAATATGCTCTGTGCATATTGTAAGAAACTATAGAGCTAAGTGAAAGTGGTTGTAATAGACTGTGAAAGGTTTTTTGCTAGACCTAGCTCAGGGAAGGAGGATCTGGAAAGGTGTGCGCAGATATCCTATCCTATGCAGAGTAGGGTTTTTGTGGCTCTGTGCATGTATATGACTGATTGAAGTTAATAAAGAAGAAGAGTTGGTGGACGTAGCTCCAGGGTGGAGGTGCGCCACGTAAATACTGTGTTATTCTTCTCTGTGCGATGTTCTGATGTATTTATGTGTTATTTTCTAAGTACTTGATATAGATAGATAGATAGATCTATTTATGCTTTGTGCTTATGATGAATCTAGATGTTAGATCTGATATAGGTGAATGTGCTTCGTGCTTGAATCTACCAAATCTAATCCATTTGTTTATGTTAAGTGCTTAGATACATTAGATCTGGGTGAATGTTGCGATGCTCTCTTTTATTTGCGAAGTAGATATTGGTTAAATAATAATGAACTGATGGTGCTAAGTGATCTATTAAGTATTGTAATCATGGATCTGTGTCCCACTAAGGTTGCAGACACTTGAGTCCTGCAACCACTCCTACCTCTACCTTGGGCGAGACTTCATCTACTTCGCAGGTGTTGCCAAATGGGCCAGTAGTTAAGGTTTTGTTGGTGTGTTTTTTTAGCGTTGAACCCTTGGCCTGCCCCTGTGCCAACAAATGGTTTTGTTGTCGGGATCCGAAACTGTGATTGTTGGGAACTAAGGAAGAAGAAGCTCTGTGCAAAGATCTGACCTAAAATTATGAAAGATCTATGGGTAGATTTGTTGATCTAGTATGTAGTACTCTACTTAGTTTGACAAGCTCTATGCTATGGAAAAGAAGTCTCATCTGAAGAAAAGAGGTGAGATCTAAAATCTTTGTGCTCTAAGAAAGGCAAAAGTGAGACTTTTTTATTAGAAGAGGTAAGATTTGGAAGGTTTCTGCTCTGATAAAGGTAAGAATATTGAAAACTTATAGATCTGAAGGGTTTGTGCTCTATAGAAGTAAGATAAGTGGAAATTTTTGGTTTAGCAATATGGATCTAGGTATGTTTGATAGATTCTTGAAAACTAGGGTCTTAATAGATGAAAGAAGATTTGATATGAGTAGATCTGATAAGAATAGTGAAAAATATGTTATACCTATGCATAGAAAGAATGTTTGGACTAATAAGTGTATGCAAAATCCTAGAAATAAATGTTTTCAGGTTAGCTACCATGATCCTAGTGTGCAGTATAGGGAAGGCTGGGGATCATTTAAAAGAAAGAGAGGATTGACCCTCTATTATAGTTGCAGAAAACAGAGACATCTCACTAAGGAATGCCCTGGGAGAAGACCTAGTTGTCTTTGTTGCAAATCTATGGACCACGAAGTATTGGATTGTCCTAGAATGATTACTAAGCTTGAAGAAATGAACATGAGAAAAGAAAACCCTAAGGTAGATCCAGAAACTAAGATTATGATAGAATCCCAGAAAGAATAATAGAAAGTATTGATACAAATGAAAGAAACCCTGAATGACCACCGACATGTCAGAGTATCAGAGATCTTCAAAGAAAAAGAATGCCTTGAAGAAAGAATACGAGACTTTGACATTGACTGTGTTCTAGATGAGGAAACACAGGTGAATATCATGATAGAGAGAACTTGGGAAGCTATAGGGAGGTCTGTTATGATTCCTTCATTAGTAGGAATAGGACTATTCAAAGGAAAGATGATAAACTTATGTGGGAAGCTCACTCGGATACCTATGAATGTCAATGGAACTTCGACAGAGGAATATTTTGAGATTATTAAATTTTTTGAGAAAAGTGCCCCATTTACCAAGCTACCAGGAAAACCCTATATTGAAAGAGATCGGGCCAAAAGGCAAGAAGAAAAAGAATTTTTAAATAAGAAGAAGCAAGAGTTAAAATAATTCATGACTAGAAGGATCACACACTTGATTGAAGAACAAAAGAACAGATCGAAGCTATTTAACACCAGAGACCGAGACATGGAACTTGCAAGAACACTAGAATACCCACAAAAGAATGAAGTACCATTCTAGATAAAGAAGAAGGATTACCCTCGAATCGTAGGAAAGAATCTCAAGAGCGTGAAGTACCTATGCCACAAGAAGATAAGAATTAGAACGGAAAAAGGCCTACCGAGACGAAGCTCACTGGGAAGAAGGCTAGAAAGCTAAGTAAGAAGAGAGATAAGATTGAAAAGTTGCAGAAGGTTCCAGAGGGAACCTCGCAAAAGGAAAATTTGAAAAATTGGAGATTTGTCGGGATATCAGAACAACGAAACATGGCACTTCACCATGATGAATAAATATAGCCATTGGGGACATTATAACTATTAGACCAACGCTCTGAATGGGTAGAAAGACATTTATGGATAGAAAACTCGCCATCCGACCATTGGGACACCATAACGGACATAACAGAGTTAATGAAGGTTGCATACCCATTGCAAGCGATCCGTTGCCGAGTTATCTATTTATCCCATTGTGCCATGCACCAAGAACACTTTTTTTAACTGAAATTTTGAGCCCATAGACTAAGTAGATTTTTCACAATGATCATCATGCTCTTGTTCTCTATCCAATTACTGTGTCTAAGTTACCTTCTAAACCCGAGATTTTTAACCCCGAGTGTGTATGTTTGACGAGTTGAGCGTTGTAGCGAAAGTTGTTGAAGAATTTCTGATTGAACTCATGAATGAAAGAATCATGTCGATGTCTACAGGTGTACAAGAATCTTCGACAAGAGGATTTCCAACCTCTCCATCCACTGCTCGCAGATCCATACCATCCTGACCATCATATGAAAATCGGACCAAGCACAAGGATGATCTAGTGAATTCCAAGTTGATCTCAACCATATTACCCACCTATATTCCACCTCTAAGCAGCGTAGTAAATCAAAACAGTGTGCCCAGAGATTTCGAATACACCTTGGTTACGGTGTACCTCTCGAAGGGGATACGTGCAGTTTGAGCAGACCAATATAAAACTGCAGCGTTAAAGTTTAGCAACTTCAACCTTGGATATCATAAAGTATATAACATGCTCTCCCCACATAAGTACCTGAACAGAACTAAGGGGAATAATTTGAAGATAATCCCCCAATCGTGGACTATGAACCTGGCACAGTCCACCCTGCTGAACGTCATGAAGATTCCTCACTTCGAAAGACACCAGGAGGTGAATTTATGTGTCAAGTTATTATTGTATTGTCACCATGGCAGATATTTGTGGCTAAACCATCGTATAACAGTTGATCTCATGTTGATCAATCAGATCACGAGATTGAGTATGCAAGGACTTGATCCTCAAGAGTTTTACCCAGGAAAAGCAATGGTTCACGCTTTAGCAAAAAAGATCAAGGACACTTGTGGTGATGTCGAGAAGGGGATGCAAGGATACAAGGTAGCTTCTATCTAGAGTGGCACAATGTGCCTTTCTTGTCAGTTGATTGCAGGGAAGTTAGTATGAATGAACCAACCTACTGAAGTCACTCGTTTTGTAGTCGACCTTCCAAGGAAGTGCACAGAAGGAATTTAGATGAACTGGGTGAAGTACTTGGTGAACTAGTTGGAACTCGACTACAGAGAAGCATAGGACCAAGGATATGAATTCCATTTCAACTAGATCTTGATCCTAATAGATTTTATTTCTTGGGAGATGCTGGAAGGTACGAAATTCCCTAACATCGAGCCTTTTGAACCACTGGTCGCAAAGTTTAGTACACTATGGTACTCAGGCGACATGAATAAACACTGGAAATAAAATTTTGTTTTTCATACCTACTATAATAAATTGAAAATAGCCATATGAATATAGCCATACAGTCAGAGCATCGCATGACTCTAAACACTCTACAACAATTCAGGCCTTTGATGAAGTTCAGTGCAGATCGACATTTTATTTACATCACAAAGCGCACCGACGAACACAAGAAACAACTTTAGTCCTACTATAAGCTGATAGAGGAGGACTTGGAGGAGATCTAAGGACTAGTCAGCGAACCTCCTTATTCCAGTAGGCCCTGCGGAGATATCTGACATTGACAGCCCAGAAACTGTGCAGGATACACCCAAACCTAGCAGAACAAGGAAGACCAAAGAAGTCCAAAAATTAGACAGTGCATCCATGAAGACTGCTTCCATATCACTAGAGAAAGGAGGTGATAGCGAAGAGTCAGATGAAAAAGAAGTCTAATAGAAGCAAGGAGACGAGGTTGATCCCTTGAAAAATAGGAAAGGTTCACCTCTAAAACCTTCCTCCCGAAAGAAATTGAAGTCTACCATGACCAAGATGTATATCGTCCTCACCTTCGATGACTTTGACTTCCTCATTGCAGCCATGCAAGATGCTTCGCTATAAATATAAGAGAAACAAGAAGAAAATAAAGAAGATATGTATGATCGAATTGAGACTGAACTCTGAGGGATACAATAGGCCCTACAGTTTAGCTGCCTAGTCTCCACTACACTGGGAGAGATAGAATTGGGAGATGAGACAGCTCAACTCCACCACCTAGCTAATACAGTCAAAGATTGCCTTCGATGAGCACCGAAAGAAACAATGCAAGCCACCCAGGCTTTGATACAAGTACAAGGAGTGCTCGTAAAGAAATGCAGTGTCGCATAACAAGAAGAGCTTTCTCTCCAAGAAAATTTTGATGAAAAAAAAGCACAACTACAACAAGAAAAGGAACAGTTGCTCATGAGGCAACTCGAAGTAAAATAAGCAGTCAACAGAGCACTTCGCTCTGTGACAGTCTTAGAAATCAAGGCAAAAGACTAAGTTACATAGAAGGTGAACCAGCTCCCAGAATCCATCCAATAGCTACAACAATGCATAGCAGATTTGGAGCTATGCATTGTACCTGATACCCCACAAGATGTAAGAAACCAAAGAGAAGCAACCACCCAGAGTGTAGTTGAAAGGCTAGAGGATATTACCCTGGAATGTAATAAACTCACTGATCTTAGTGCCCAAACCTATGAATAACTCATGGAGAACCTAGAACTGAAGGCACTAGAGTCACAAATCCAAGAGGCGAAGTATCACGCCGAAAAGATACAGGTGCAGTTGAAGTCCCTATCAGCTTTGGAAAGAATGAGGAGCTCCCAAGAGAAATGCACTGCACAACAACAGATCCATACTATCCAGAGCATATTTATGAAGGTAACTGAGAGGCTCCAACCCACAAAAGACAAGGCCTATCAATTGTTTATAGAGGTAGAATGCCAAGGAGTAGAGCTAGAGCAGGTTGTCACTACAATTGAAAAACATATAGAGGGACCTATAAACGATGCAGTCATCCAAGAGTTTGTTGAACAAGAATCCGTAGCACAACAGTAACTCGAAGTAGCTCGAGCCAAGATCAAGGTGTTTGAAGAAGAACTAGTCAGACCAAAGTGACTCAGGACAAGTCATAGGTGAGTGTTGGGGGCCTGTTGGCCCTTGACCAAATTTTGGGAAATCGTTGGTCAAGTTTGACCTATTTTGGGACTTTGACAACATGTCGAAGACAAAGCGCAAGATGAAGAAGACATCACAAGATCTCAGCCCATTTTTGGGTCCTTTTTGGGATTTGGGAATATGTAATGGGTATATGATGTCGACCCATAGGTTTACCCATATTTAGGCCTATTTTGTAAAGTATAAATAGGTATCTAGGTGACATAAGAAGGAGGCCAATAAGCTAAGTGCTAAGTGCAAGTATGGTTTGAAGATGCTCTGTGCATATTGTGAGAAACTATAGAGTTGAGTGCAAGTGGTTGTAAGAGACTGTGAAAGGCTTTGTGTTAGACCTAGCTAAAGGAAGGAGGATCTGGCGAGGTGCACACAAATCTCTTTTCCTATGCAGAGTAGGGTTTTTGTGGCTCTGTGCATGTAGATGACTGATTGAAGCTAACAAAAAAGAATAGTTGGTGGACGTATCCCCAGGGTGGCGGTGAACCACGTAAATACTGTGTTATTATGCTCTGTGTGATGTTCTGATGTATTTATGTTTTATTTGCGAAGTTCTTGATATAGATAGATAGATAGATCTATTTATGCTTTGTTCTTATGATGAATTTGGATGTTAGATCTGATATGGGTAAATGTGATTAGTGCTTGAATTTTCCAGATCTGATCCATTTATTTATGCTAAGTTCTTAGATACATTAGATCTGGGTGAATGCTACGATGATCTATTTTATCTATGAAGTAGATATTGGTTAAATAATAACGAAATGATGGTGCTAAGTGATCTATTAATTATTGTAATCACAAATCTGTGTCCCAAATAAGGTTGTATACACCTGAGTCCTGCAACCACCCCTACCTCTACCTTGGGTGAGACTTCATATGATTCACAGGTGTTGACGAAAGGGCCAGTATTTAGGGTTTTGTTGGTGCATTGTTGTAGCATTGAACCCTGGGTCTTCCCTTGTGCAAAAAAAGGATAATGAAAATCACCAAAAATAACCAGTTCAAAAGTAGAAGTACCTTCTCAAAGGGCCTTTCTTGTTCTGATAATTTTCTCTAGCTCTGCTTCAGGTGTTGCTAAAGGCAGTTGGGGAGTAGACCTCGTGTGTCTATCTCTAGAAGACACAACTGAAACACTGGATTCACCAGTGGATTCACAACAACGAAGTTACCAAAGTGGATTCGTCAGGTGCACAGTTGCAATATTCAATGTACTAAGTTTTGATGCACACTCAGAACTAGTAAGCTTTGTCATTCATGCCCATGGAAAATCTTCAATTCATACTCGAAAACTGTGCTAGAAATGTTAGCGTTGGAAGTCACCTTTGGATTGCGGCAGAGGTAAGCCCAAGGCCCATTAGCCTGTATGTCACAGTGAATAATTTTAGGAGAGGTCTAATGGATGCAGACTCAGGATCGTGTTGCTTTAACTCAGAAACACTAGGATGATACGCGTATATAAATGAGGTATTGATATAACTTTAGTCAAAAATTTTGTATAATGATGAGTAGGTAGAAGAAAATGAGGAAAACGTGAAGGTCTGCTATGGACATCCAGTCTTCCAGCAGCTTCTGGAGGAAAAATTTCAAACACAAGATCCTCTTGGATATGATAACTTCAAGAAACTAAAAACGTTATAACATCAACTGCAATCAAACCTACATGACACTACAGTCATAAAACTTGACTGGATCATCCATGCTCAAGCTCTCAGAATCATAAACAAATAAATGTAGGGGAAACTGACTACCGTTAAATAAGAAGTCTCAAGTAACAATACATAATCATAGAACCAGAGGCCTCATCAAAGATTTACAAATCGAGAGCCTAGCTCAACCATCAACACTAACAAAATATGAGAATGACTCCTATATACTCATAGCAACACTACAGACACGTGCTCAAGATTTTGCATTGAAGGTGTTACATCTGCATGCTTCCTGGAAAAATGTGCATGCAGTCTCCTGTTAGACATGAAATTCAGTTAGACACAATCACGCTTCAGAACGAGCCTACGAATGAGTTGTCTCATTGAAATTCCTTTACTTGGTCTTTCCATTTATGGTGTAAATGATGTTCAACTACCACCACCTACTTCAATAACTGCTTCATCGGGATTGGGGAGGCCCGAGTCAACTCAGCACCTTTAGGACATGTTAGCCTCTACATTTTTCCATCTGGATCTACTTTGGGAGTTCACTTTGAGACTAGCAGGAAAACATGGACGAGGAACTGTGATCAGGAAAGAAAGAGCAACAAAAAATGTGGGAGTTGAGGTGCGATGGGACGAAGGTGAAGTGGAAAGGGAAGATGATGTGGAGGTAGAGTGGAGAAAACATGGTAGGAGATGATAAGCAGTAGTGAAAAAGGGATATGACATAGAGGTGAGTGGGGGACATGTGTGCGGCAGTGGAAAGTGGAAGGGAAGTGAGAGATGTGACATGGAGAGGAGAGAGACGGAGTGGGAGACAAATGGTGAAAGTAGCAACGATGGTAAGTGAGGGTGGTAAATGGTCTACTCAGAGGGGGGGGAGAGTTGTAAGAAATAAAGGTTGGGGGGGTGGGGTGTAGGGTCTGAGTTAACCAGGAGGTGCCACGTTAGTGGGGGGGGCGCAATAAAAAACCACCAACTCGGACCCCCTCCCTCGTTAACGATAGAACGTCGGGGGGTGGGGGTATGATATGGATCCTACACCATATATATGTGTGCATAGATCTCAGATGCCTATATCTACATGCTACTTATCATGACGTGCCTAGGCCTCAAAACTTAGGATAAGTGGTATTTCACCAAAGGGCTCAATTTCTTAGGAAAACACCCCCCCTACAAATAAATGTGATAGAAGATAGCATGAAAATAGATATTCAAGATTTCATAGAAGATGAGCAGTCCCAAGGCTCATCAAATAGAGCAAATAACCAGTAGACTACGAATGTATGGAAACATTGAAAAGAGGAATGTGTATTACTAGTTGAAGAACCATAAAGCTTGCATAAGGCGGAGACAAAAACTAGAAAGAGTGGAATCCATCAAATAGTTTCATCAACCACATTCCTCTGTAGGCACATCACTCACAGAGGGTAAGATCTCTTATACCTCCTTCAATCTCTGAAACAAAATATCTAGTAGTTTTCTATTTTCTCATATTTATTAGTTTATCAATGCAACACATTTTTGTCTTTTCTATAACATTTTTGAATCTTCTTCACTGGGAATTTATCAAGTACAACAACAATCGGCCGTGGTCATTCCTTAGGTGATAAGTTAATAATAACATTTATTTTCCCGATTGTGTACATTGATTTCGTTACTTATCAATACTTTGAATAGCGATGGATTTGGTTTCTTAAAATTTTTATTGAATAATTATCAGTCTTTGTTGCAAATGAGATATGCAAGGATCCAGAATGTTTGGTTTCTTTTCAAAGACAAGTTACTGTTGATGATAACGAACCTTTGACGTTGGAGTTATTTCCATTGCATCCAACTGACATCACTGAATACAAATCTGAACTAGTTAACTCATTGGGATTGCAAAGGTCTTTCTGTAACCCTGATGAAAATATTGATGAACAAAACAATGCAAGATTAGGCTAGGGACACTCTCATAATCTTTTCTATTTCATCCCTTAGAATCCCAGAATGTAGTGATTTTGTATTTCTCATCTTTCTAGAGAATAAAGTTGTATGTAACTGTGTTTGGCCAGGAATAACAATGAACAAGAATCCATTTTCTGTGTCATGATATCCATGGCTACATCTTATTAAGCATAATTATTATTTCCTTCGATAATTATAATGATTCCATCCAAGTTACTGATGGGAACTATGATGGTGAGTCTACAAGATCCAATTTTTTGTTGTCATATAATAGTTTTATATTTCATGATGTTTGTAGGATTTATTTAATGGAAATTAGTAATGCGATTGGAAACTACATCATTATCACTTTTATATGATCATAACTGATGGGTGTTCTATATGCACTAAAAACCCTCAATTAGATTGTCAACCTGGGGTAAGTAAACTTAGAGTTGTAGCACTATATGTGCTAAGGCAGAAAAGATAGAGGTAGTGTAGTCTAACTAAGGAGATGGTCTATATAAGGGATAAACTACTTAAGAAAAATCTATCAATGAGAAAATCCTATCAAGGAACTTAAACTATTTACCTTAAGTAACTTTTGAACAATGAATCGATGGATTATCCTAAAGAAGTAAATGAAAACTCTAAAATGAACAAGTTAACTTAATCAATATAATGAGCAAAAACAAGCTATCTATTTAATCTATTCAAATTAATGAAAAATAACAACAAAAAACTAATCTAATTGTAACATCCCACTCTGGCGCACTGAGCGAACTTATTCTTCAAGGACACTTGCTCACAAGTAATCCAGATTATTATGCTATTAAAATTTTTGATTTTGATCATGAGGCATTATGGGTTGATGACATGTTGTTTTACCGCTCTGACATAGACAGGTGCTATTGACTCGGTTTTACTAAGTGTGCAGGATTTTGGACCTCAAGGATGTAGAGGAATCAATGGAACCCCTTGGACTCTAGATCGAGTCAGGGAATATACCATTGGGGTTGGATTGTTTTACTATGATATTAGTGCATATGATTAGATGATATGATATGGATATATTCTGACATGATTTGTTGATGATGCAAGCTAACAATAGCTTGTCGACCAGACTCACATATGGAGTAAAGGGGTCACACATGACTACCAGAGATGTTGAGGGAGAGGTGTGGATAAAAGCCCTGCCACAACCTACTAGCACTCCCACTATGGCTCGAACTATAGGTTAACGATTACCCAGCTTGAGAGGACCCATGATGTTGTGAGGGTAGACTGCGACAATCACTCCCTACGATTCTAAGAGGCTCGCAATAAGGTGGGGGCCTTATTCCTTAGAGGCCCTTAGTCTCCCACAAGTTCACCTGGCAGAGTGTTGACTCCAGGGGTTGTTGATGTCTACCAAGTTAGTCAAGAGGCGAGTGGCACCCTTGGAGCATGTAGTGCGTCCTGAAGGGCACGTCGTGCAAGGGAACAAATGAGGCGAGTGGCACCCTTGGAACACCTAGTGCATCTTGAAGGGAAAGTCTCATTGTTGTTGATAAATGAATGAACATAGAAGGCCTTAGGAAGAACATTGTGATAAAAGAATTTAAAAACATTTTCCCTAATAAAATGTCACCCTTCACGAAAATTAATGTCTAGTCTAAATTACGCTAGTGGTAAAATTTTGTCTACCTTTAAATATTTTTTTAATAATAGTAATTAAAAAAAAAAAAAAAAAAACAACTTAAATAATAATTGTGATCTTCATAAAATCTTGTAACACAAAGGGAGTAAGAAATTTAAATTATTCATAAAAAAAAAATCTATCGGAATTAATTATTTTATCTTTTGATAAATTAAAATATACTAATTAAATGATAAAAGGGAAAAAGGGTTAAAATTCAACACCTGTCTTTTTGAGTTCTAATTAAAAAGGGGAAAGAGTTCTAAATCTAAAATTTTAGGAAACTAGGAAAAGAGGTAAACATAAAAAGGGAAAAAGGGGAACTTAAGAGAAAAAGCGGAAGGTCAAACTTAGTAAATCATCTACCATTTAAGAGCTTTCTAATTTAAACTGAACTAGCAATTTAATAAAAAGGGAAAGTTATTAAAACTTGTAAGAGAATTTGGGGACACCTAGGAGTGATTCTAGGAGTAACACTAGGTGGGTGAGGGAAATAAATATAATTATTGAATTAAAGAAATTAGTTTATGGAGGAATGTAGGGGATGCGGGACACTTGTACGGAGAAGAATTTTTAGGAATTTATTTTTAAAACTTTAACTAAATGAGATTTTAGGAAAGAAAGGAAGTTAAAAACTCTATATAATAAAGGAAGGAGAAGGATGAAGGGAATCTTCTGTTTGTGTAACATTATGATGCCAAAATATCTACTTGACTGATTTAACTTGTGGGAGTTGGGATACCCAGCTCGGTGAGGAGTGGTAGCTAGTCGAAATCTATGTAGACTGAGTGTGTGGCCCCTTTGCGGCTCAGAGGGTTAAGGGGGAAGAAGATTACCCCTAGAATTGGTTGGGAGGTACCGGTGAAGTCTTGACGGTTGATGAGCGGGAGTTACACGGAGCACGCAGACGTCATTCAAAGCGGGCGATCAGGCAACGATACGCTCTCTACATTTGTATAGTAGATGTTATAGGTTTTATTCTTGGATCTACATGTTTGATTAGGTAAGCAAGTTGATTGTCTAAATTGATGTCTAAAATCTTTATTAGACTAGCTCGATGATGGATTGTTTCCCATGGCCTTCATTTTCCCACATGTCTTGACTACCTTGCTATGTTGATTATGACCTTCCTAGTTGTTTAGCCTTCATCCCTAGCTCCTTAGTCCTCGCTTGAGAAGTCGGCTAGGAGCTTGATCTATGGTTGTCACTTCGGCGTTAACAGACCTATGGATCTCAATGCCCTGCTTTTCTATGCATGGATGAGGAGCGAATGATGATATTGAAATTCTTTTACCCTTGATTGGTTGTTTAGTGTAGTGAGTAGACTTGCACCTTGATGTGTTTTTTCTAACCCTGTTTGTTGTTAGCATAGCCTCTACTTCCACTGTGCGTTTTATTTTTTACCTTGCTGGAATTTCTCTGTGTTGTTTTCACCTCCGATGTTATACTTGGTGGATGGTTCACCTTGCGCCTTGATGTGTTGTTTTGAAGGATAAATTGTAACCTCGCATCTTTTTTTTTCTTGGAAAAAAATATATCTCCACGTTTGTTTGAAGGATAAATTGTAGCCATGCATTATTTTCTTAGATGAAATTATAACTCTGTGTTTGTAGTAAAGGATCAATTTAACCCTGCATTTTTATTTGTTCTTGGTTACTTATAAATATGTGTGGTGGATTGTTGGATAAGTTTTAACCCTGTGTGGTTTTGGGTGTCCATTCGCTGCACCCCTTTATCGTTTTCTTGGCACCTTAAATTGTTGGAAGGATGTGAGTCTATGATGTCCAAGTGAATGATAGTCTGCGCATGGGTAATTAACCCATATTATTAACCTGTTCCTTGGAACCTCTTTACTCGAGTCAACTAGCAGTGAGACATGGTCATCCTGAGTGTTTGAATGCCTTATCCTTGGCTGCATCCGAGTGAAGGATGTGACTTCTTGACTTCTGCAACCGGAAAATTCTTTAATGGACCCCAGGAATGAGAAATTGTTTTAGAACAAGAGCCCAATCCTCCACATGAGACCACATCCTAGAACCCCTACGTAGACTCAGTGTAAATTTGGCAGTGAAGACAATCATCCCCAGGTGTCCTTGCCTCCTCTGTTAACCATTTGCATGGAGTGAAATTTGGACATTGTTCTTACTCTGCAACAAGAGTGATCTCTTTTGGTAAGTAAGAGCTGGTAAAATTCACTCTGTTGCATAGCCGGAGTTCTTCCTGAGTGATAGATTGCATTATTAAAATTTTCTCTCTAGCATTAATAAAGTATTCTCTAAACTTATGACAAATTGCAACACTGTGTTAAATTTGCAATTATGTAAGCTATCTTGAAATTATCTAAGTTATAAGTTTATTTTGAATTATTAATTGTTATGTGTCCCTTCACAAAATTTGCGGAATACTTTCAAAAAATCTCACTTATTTTTAATTCCTTAATGGTTATGTGTATTTTCAAAAGATTGTTGTGTACTTCCAAAAGATATGTATTCACAATAGGATTGATACAATCTACTTATCAGTGGAGAAAGCAATATATATCCAGCTCCCACTTTGGAAAGACTATTCCAATCAGACACAGATGAACAAGTTGTTGTACTGTATTATCCTTTATGCATATTTTATATACTATTTCTTGTCGTATAAGAATTATTTTAAAAATATAAATCAATAGATTTTACACAAACTGATTACTGTCATCCTTCTCCAGCTCGAGGTAGGGAATAATATACCTCAAAGAATTTTAAAGAATTACATCAAAATTATAGCAAATTGCAACTAAGAAAAATTAAAATTAAAATTCAATTATAGAAAAATTGCCCAGAGACAGGCCACCACAGAATCTCTGTCTATATCATGGATTCTCTCATCCAACCAGTCGACATGACCAAGCTGAAGATCTACTAATAGCAATAAACTAATTTAGCCATAAACACCGTAAAATAATGTACATGAAGAGTGCATTCCTTATATATAATGTTGCAATTTCCCAGCCTATAGTAAATGTAAATGCTGATGAAATTCAACCTCACCAAGAGATGATATCCTAAATCATAATATTTCTGGCCTTGCCTCATAGATTTACACTATCAAACCAAAAATAAGAAGTTTGAGGCAGTTTATCTGCTCACTGGGACGTTAAACTTCAACAGCCAAAGACACCCATTTATCAATAAAGGTCGGTTCCTCATCACCAGCCATGACCTCAATTACTCTCTCTCCCTTATCATCTGAAAGTTCTGTCATATCCTTCCTCATCTCACTCTGTCTGCCATCTCCATGATGCCCTGATGATCTGTTGTTAATTTCTTCTTCTGAATAGCCAGTACTGCACTCTTTGATGTAGGACCATGCCAAAATAATCACAGCAAATCCTATGAAAGAAAGCATGGAAACCACTCCACCGAACAGATAAGGAACTAGAGTCTTCCCTACTGATTGGGTGCAACTTCTTTCTGCTATAATATTTGATGTCACTGACATTGCAATAGCTCTTGCACTGCCCTTCACAAACATTGATGATTCACAAATGGCATTGCATGATATTTATATATATTAATATAGAATAGACAAGTACACTGGACAGGTCATGGAGTGAGGAAAACACAGGGATTATGAATATAATTATCTGGTAGTGGGTGGATTAAATGTAATTCACCTAATTTATTCTTGGTTAATTTAAAATTTGTGCTAATGGATTGATTTTAAGGCTAATTTAGATTCTACCTTAATATCATTTGCATTTTAGACATGCTAAGTTGGGCTCGTGATAGATGATTAAAATAGACTATAATTATTGACTAGCTTGACTCGACGATTGATCGGGATATTGGTGAAGTCATTTTTAGCTTGCACTTCCTATGGAGGGTGTTGTTGTTCATTACAATTAATGTTTGTACTTGGTTTGTAAACATTTAATGTGCTTGGTTGCTCACTAAAGGGTTTTGGTTACTTATGTAATTAATTTTGGGTGTGTTAGGTGTTAGGATGATTTCCCTTAGCTTAGTAGGCTTGGTCTTCTTGTGTTGGGTGGGATGTAGACACCTCCTTGTTCCTCATAATAGTTGCCAGCCTTGAGACCTTAAATGTTCAAAATCGATGGGAACCTGGGCTTGAGTTTTGCTTGTGTGTCATGGAGGCCCTAACCATTGCATGGTAGGATGGGTGGGTAGTCATTCTTATTCTTCATCGGTTGAGTGTCGTACATTGCTTCCAGGTTCTTGACGTGATTTTATGTTAGGTCGTTATGTTTTTTGTGGCATGAGTTGCATGCATTGTGCCTGTCGTTGTGTTGTGATGTTGAGTATAATGTCATTATTACCTT
>JZKD02S1935417.1:149485-177557 GCA_000966675.3 Picea glauca | reverse complement strand
AAGCAGGTTCAACCCAGGACTTGGGATCGATACGGATTTCATTAATATGATCTGATTATATTGTTGCTAATTGAGTTGAATTGTATTCGTGCAAGTAATCATGGTTAGAGGACGTCATGGAGGCAGACAATAGAGTGCTAGGGGAGGAGGTGGGATGCCTTCAGTAACATCCATTCTTGAGGGGTCTAACCCCCAAGGAGACGAGCAGGTTGTCAGACAGGAGCAGATAACAGCTGGTGATGTAGTTGGAATGATGAGATCTTTTCAATGCATTTCTGAGGCACTGATCATCCGTTTGGACAGAGATAAGGTGAGGGCACCAACACCTGCTGAGGTTCCACCACACACTCTGGTTGATACTGGTAGCATTCACCGTGAACTCGAGAAGGTCAAATTTCCTGAGTTCTTTGGTGCCTCGGATGGCACAACTACCAAGGCATGGTTGGAGAATATGGCGATGTGCTTTGCACTTCATGATTATACCTCCAACATGAAGGTTCACATGGTGGTTTTTCAACTGAAGGGGAGCGCTCTTCTATGGTGGAAGACACTCCTACCACAGTTGAACATGGCCATTGAAGACGTGCCATGGGAACTATTTGAGGAATGGTTCCGAGAGAGGTTCCTTTTAGAGGAATTCATTGAGCATCATCTCAATGAGTTCAACACATTACGATAGGGCAACCATATGGTGCCCGAGTACGAGGCCCATTTTATGGAGCTGCTTTGGTATGCTCCGCACCTTAACACTGAGAAAATTAAAGTCAACAGGTTCGTGTTCAGACTTAACTGAAGCATATGTGAAAAGGTTAGGATTCTGATGCCTCAAACCTTGCATGATTCCATCTAGAAGGCCCTCATAGCAGAGGAGGAGCTTATCAGTGAGGTTCAGACCAGGACTCCAGCGAGACCAGTAGGGCAGGTGTCATCTGGAGCACAACAACATCAGACACCAACCAAACATATGCCAAGATATCGTGGCTTCCAGAGGGGATACACTTTCACTACACCTCGATGACCACTGCCTCAGTAGTGGACACCTTATCGGGGACCACAACATCAGTAGTAGCGTCGGCTGCAGCAGTAGAAATTTAGGCCTATTCAGTAGAATATACCAGGATTCTAGGCCAGTGTGTCGTCATCTTCTACTTTGGGTACCAGGACTACTGGGCCAAAGAAGGGGTGTTGGATGTGTGGGGAGCCACACTACTAGTGCGTGCGACTGCCCTGTGGAGAGGACCAGAGCGTTTGGATCAACTGGACCCACTACCGTGGGAGATTTGGGCAAGGCCCATCAGATTCATGTAGCAGTGAATAACCTCCAGGCAGAGCATCAGTCGTCTGTGCTCAAGATGATAGGTACCATCATTGACCATACTTTTAGTATTTTGATAGACCCTGGTGCTACCAAGAGTTTCATTTCTGGTGCAACGCTAAAAAGGATTAAGGTAAAGTCAGTTGAATATGATGAGTTTAGATTCATAGAGATGGCCTCAGAAGCCAAACAAATGGTTGGAGGAAGGGTTATGCACTGTGTCTTTAACCTAGGAGTGTTTTTCACATGGGCCAACCTGTACATCACGATCCTAGGATCTTATGATGTCATGATTGGTATGGATTGGTTGGAAGCGCATGAGGCGATACTCAACTGTAAGACAAAATGGTTGAGCTTGGTCGATGACGAGGGATAGAGACATGTGATTGTAGGATGGAACCAGGAAGTTTCCCTAAGGTTCATCTCTTCCTTGAAACTTCAGAAGAGCATGCACAAGGGGTGCAAGCTTTATGCGATCCTTGCATTAAACGAGAAGGGAGTAGTGAAAGACCTAGAACACCTTCCGGTGGTGAGAGAGTTTGCAGACGTATTTCCGGAGGAGTTACTTGGGATGCTGTCAGAGAGGGATCTGGAGTTTACCATAGAACTCAAACTAGGGACTGAACCAATAGCAAGGACTCCTTATTGGATGTCGACTCCAGAGTTACAAGAGTTGAAAATGCAACTGAAGGAGTTTCTAGACCTGGGACTGATACATACTAGTGTGTCACCATGGGGTGCACCTGTTATTTTCATATGAAAGAAGGATGGGTCATGGAGGATCTGCATTGACTACCATCAATTGAAAAAGGCCATGATCAAGAATCAATATCCGTTGCTGAGAATTGATGATCTGTTCGATCAAATGAAGGGTGCGATCGTGTTCTCCAAGATTGATTTACGAACATGGTATCACTAGTTATAGATCAAGGAGGATGATGTCCCTAAGACTGCCTTTAAGACGAGGTTTGGACATTACAAATTTATTGTTTTACCATTTGGACTAACAAATGCCCCAGGGGTATTTATGAGTTTGATGAATGGGGTGATCCGAGAGTACTTGGACAAGTTCGTCCAAGTATTCATTGATGATATTTTGATCTACTCTCAGACGACAGAGCAGCATGACGAGCACTTGCGCTTGGTACTACAGAGTCTGTGAGAGCACAAATTGTATGGGAAGTTGTCCAAATGCTCATTTTATCAATCGAAGATTCACTACGTACGGCATGTCATCTTCGGCAAAGGCATCGTCATGGATCCAACAAAGGTCAAGGCTATCATGGAATGGCTTGTGCCAATGAATGTCCCAGAAGTACGTAGCTTCATGGGTTTAGTAGGATACTATCGATGGTTTGTCAAGGGATTTTAGAAGATAGTAAATCCGATCACGAAATTGCACAAGAAAAAAAAGAAGTTTGTTTGGACTGAGAAGTGCACAGAAGCATTTCAAAGGCTCAAGGAGTTGTTGACAAGAGCACTGATACTAAAGGTCCCTGACATGGACGTGGACTTCTTGGTATGAAATGATGCATCCAAGGAAGGCTTAGGCGGGGTCTTGATGCAAGACAAATGATTGATCGCTTACATTTCGAGGAAAATGAGAAGGCATGAGGAGAACTATGCGACGCACGATTTGGAGTTGTTAGCCATCATATATGCCTTGAAGGTTTGGAGACACTACCTTGTTGGAAAAAAATTTGAACTAAAGACTAACCACTGTGGACTACAACACATATTTACGCAAAGCGACCTGAACGTGCGACAACGACATTGGTCAGAATTGCTTAGCAAGTATGACTTCGAGATTACTTACATAAAAGGAATGGTGAATTGAGTGGAATATGCATTCAGTTAGAGAACACGCATTTTTTGGTGCTTCCTATTTAGATGAATCTACATGAAAATATTCTAACTTTACAGTGTGATGATGACTGGTACAAAGAGGTCAAGGGTTTTCTCGGACAAAACACAATGATGGTACCACGATTTGAGGGATTTTCATTTGATAGCGATGGTTTATTGAGGTTTAAAAGTCGAATTTATGTACCTCCAAACGACAAGTTGAGGATGTTGATCCTAAGCGAGGCTCATAGAGTAGTATACATGGCTCACCCAAGAGTCATGAAGATGAGGGTAGACCTTAAACCCTTATTCTTTTGGAAGGGAATGAAGGTAGACACAGTCAACTACGTGGCCAGATGTCTAGAATGTCAGCAGGTAAAGGCTGAACATAGACACCCAACAGGATTACTACAACCACATGCTATTCTAGAATCAAAATGGCAAGTTATTTAAATGGATTTTATTGTTGGATTGCCACTGACAACAAGGAAAGATGACTCAATTTTAATAGTAGTAGACACTCTGACAAAGAGTGCTCACTTTATTCCTATGCACACGATGTATCAGGCACCTGACATAGCTAGAGTTTTCATCAGTGAGGTTGCATGGCGTGCCTAAGAGGATTATATCTAATCGAGGATCGGTGTTTACTGGATGATTTTGGATGAGTTTCCAAGAGGCCTTGGGAACCCAACTTAATTTTATTACTGTGTATCACTCGGAGATTGACGGGTAGACTGAATGAACGAACCAAACCTTGGAGGACATGTTTCGCATGTATGTGATGGACCAACAAAAGCGTTGGGAAGAATTCTTGCCACTGATAGAATTCGCTTAAAACAACAGTTACCAGAGCACCATTAAGATGGTGCCTTTTCAGCTTCTTTACAGGCGACCGTGTTGAACGCCTTTGAGTTGGGATCGACTTGAGGATAGGGTCCTAGTGGGACCAGAAGCAATCCAAGAAATGGAATAGCAAATGAAAACAATAAGACAAAGGATTAAAGAAGCGTAGGATCGACAAAAGAGTTATGTCGATGTGCACCGTGTCGACCGTAGTTATGAGATCGATGATCGAGTCTTCTTGCGGGTTAAACTGCACAAGAGTTCAATCAAGTTTGGGAAGGGAGATAAAATATCTCCTAGTTTCGTGGGACCTTTCGATATTGTGGAGAGAAAGGGGCCTGTGGCCTATCGACTAGCCTTACCAGATTATTTGAGGCATATGCACGATGTTTTTCATGTATCTGTTTTGGGACATTATATTAGTGATCCTACACATGTTATTGACATGAGTTCCTTGCATGTATCGAATGAGGGGGAACTCACGACTGAGCTGGTCTGCATCTTGGATCATTGCATTTGACAGCTATGACATCGAATGGTAGATCAGGTCAAGGTCCAGTGGCACAATTATAGTCTACACTCGGCGACTTGGGAGGACGCATATGATATGCGCCAGTAGTTTCCATTTTTGTTTGATGATATACATATGATACTGTGATACACTTTATTTCAGCATATATACTGTGAAACTTCAGGACGAAGTTTAGTAACATCCCACTCTGGCACACTGAGTGAACTTATTCTTTGAGGACAATTGCTCGCAAGTGATCTATATTATTATGCTATTAAAACTTTTGATTTTGATTATGAGGCGTTATGGGTTGATGACATGTTTTTTCACCGCTCTCACATAGACATGTGCTATTGACTCGGTTTTACTGAATGTATAGAATTTTGGACCTCGAGGATGCAGAGGCATCGATGGAACCCCTTGGACTTTGGATCGAGTCAGGTAGTATACCATTGGGGTTGGATTGTTTTATTATGATATTAGTGCATCTGATTAGATGATATGATATGGATATATTCTAACATGATTTGTTGATGACGCAGGCTTACGATAGCTTGTTGACCAGACACACATATGGAGTAAAGGAGTCACGCATGACTCCTAGAGATGTTGAGGGAGAGGTGTGGACAATAGCCCTACCACATCCTACTAGCACTTCTGCCATGGCTCGAACTGTAGGTTAACAATTACCTAGTTCGAGAGGACCCACGATGCCATGAGGGCAGACTGCGATAGTTGCTCACGATGATTCTAAGCGGTGTACAATAACACGGGGGCCTTATTCCTTAGAGGCCCTTGGTCTCCCACAAACTCAACTGGTGGAGTGTTGAATCTAGGGGTTATTGATGTCTACCAAGTCAGTCAAGAGGCAAGTGGCACCCTTGGATCACGTAGTGAATCTTGAAGGGCACGTCGCACAAGGGAACAAATGAGGCGAGTGGCACCCTTGGAGCACCTAGTGTGTCTTGAAGGGAACATCATGTTGTTGTTGATAAATGAATGAACCTAGATGGCCTTCGGATGAACATTGTGATAACAATTTTTAAAAACATTTTCCCTAATAAAATGTTGCCCTTCATGAAAATTAAGGTCTAGTCTATATTACGCTAGTGGTAAAATTTTGTCTACCTTTAAAATAATAATAATAATAATAATAATAATTAAAATAAAAATAAAACAACTTAAATCATAATAATTATCTTCATAAAATATTTTAACACGGAGGGAGCTGGGATCCAGTCAAAATCTATGGATAGTGAGTGTGTGGCCCCTTTGCGGCTCAGGGGGCTAAGGGGGAAGAAGAGTACCCTTAGAATTGGTTGGGAGGTACCGATGAAGTCTTTATGGTTGATGAGCAGGAGTTGCACGGAGCACGCAGATGTCACTCAAAGTGGGCAATCAGGCAATGGTACTCTCTCTACATTTGTATAGTATATGTTGTAGGTTTTATGCTTGGATCTGCATGTTTCATTAGGTAAGCAAATTGATTTTCTAGATTGATGTCTGAAATATTTCTTAGCCTAGCTCGATGATGGATTGTCTCCCATGGCCTTCGTTTTCCATGTCTTGACAAGCTTGTTGTGTTGATTGTGACCTTCATGGTTGTTTAGCCTTCGTCCCTAGCTCCTCAGTCCTCACCTGAGCAGTCGGCTGAGAGCCTGATCTACGACTGTCCCTTTGACGTTAAAAAACCTATGGATCTCAACGCCCTTCTTTTCTATGCATGGATGAGGAGCGAATGATGATCTTGACATTCTTTTACCCTTGATTGGTTTTCTATTGTAGTGAGTAGACTTGCGCCTTGATGTGTTTTTTCTAACCCTAAAATTTTGTTGTTGGCATAGCCTCTCCTTCCACTGTGCGTTTTTTTTTTACCTTGTTGGAATTTACCTGTGTTTTTTTCACCTCTGATGTTATACTTGGGGGATGGTTTGCCTTGCGCCCTGATGTGTTGTTTTGAAGGATAAATTGTAACCCCGCATCTTTTTTCTTCTTGGAAAAAATTATATCTCCACGTTTGTTTGAAGGATAAATTGTAGCCATGCATTATTTTCTTGGATGAAATTATAAATCTACGTTTGTAGTGAAGGATCAATTTAACCCTGCATTTTTATTTGTTCTTGGTTAATTACAAATTTGCATGGTGGATTGTTGGATAAGTTCTAACCCTGTGTGGTTTTGGGTGGCCATTCACTGCACACCTTTGTTTTTTCTTGGCACCTTAAATTGTTGGAATGATGTGAGTCTACGATGTCCAAGAGAATGATAGTCTGCATGTGGGTAATTAATCCATCTTATTAAACTATTCCTTGGAACCTCTTTACTCGAGTCAACTAGCAGTGAGACTTCAGCATCCTAAGTGTTTGAATGCCTTATTCTCGACTGCATCTAGGTGAAGCATGTGCCTTCTTGACTTTTGCGACCACAAAATTCTTTAATGTACCCCGAAAATGAGAAATTGTTTTAGAACAAGAGCCCAATCCTCCACATGAGACCACATCCTAGAATCCCTACATAGACTCTGTGTAAATCTGGCGGTGAAGACAATCATCCCCAGGTGTCCTTGCCTCCTTTGTTAACCGTTTGCATGGAGTGAAATTTGGACATTGTTCTTACTCTACAACAGGAGTGATCTCTTTTGGTAAGTAAGAACTGGTACAATTCACTATGTTGCATAGTCGGAGTTCTTCCTGAGTGGTAGATTGCATTATTAAAATTTTCTCTCTAGCATTATTAAAGTATTCTCTAAAATTATGACAAATTGAAACACTGTGTTAAATTTGCAATTATGTAAGCTATCTTGAAATTATCTAAGTTATAAGTTTATTTTGAATTATTAATTGTTATGTGTTCCTTCACAAAATTTGTGGAATACTTTAAAATAAGGTCACTTATTTTTAATTCCTTAATGGTTATGTGTCTTTTCAAAATATTGTTGTGTACCTCCAAAAGATATGTATTCACAATAGGATTGAGACAATCTACTTATCAGTGGAGAAAGCAATATATATCCAGCTCCCACTTTGGAGCGACTATTCCAATCAGACATAGATGAACAAGTTGTTGTATTGTATTATCCTTTATGCATATTTTATATACTATTTCTTGTCGTATAAGAATTATTTTGAAAATATAAATCAATAGATTTTACACAAACTAATTATTGTCATCCTTCTCCAGCTCAAGGCAAGTAATAATATATCTCAAAGAATATTAAATATTTACGTCAAAATTGTAGCAAATTGCAACTAAGAATAATAAAAATTAAAATTCAATTATAGAAAAATTTCCCAGAGACAGGCCACCGCGGAATCTTTGTCTATATCATGGATTCTCTCATCCAATTAATCAGCATGACCAAGCTGAAGATCTGCTAATAGCAGTAAACTAATTTAGCCATAAACATTGTAAAATAATGTACATGAAGAGTGCATTCCTTATATATAATGCTACAATTTCCTAGCCTATATTCAATGTAAACTTTGATGAAATTCAACCTCACCAACATTTGATATCCTAAATCATAATATTTCTGGCCTTGCCTCATAGATCTACACTATCAAACCAAGAGTGAGAAGTTTGAGGCAGTTTATCTGCTCACTGGGACATTAAACTTCAATAGCCAAAGACGCTCGTTTATCAATAAAGGTCAGTTCCTCATCGCCATCCATGACCTCAATTACTCTCTCACCCTTATCATCTGAAAGTTCTGTCATATCCTTCCTTATCTCTCTCTTTCTACCATCGCCATGATGCCTTGATGATCTATTGTTAATTTCTTCTTCCGAATAGTCAATACTGCACTCTTTGATGTAGGACCATGCCAGAATAATCACAACAAACCCTATGAGAGAAAGCATGGCAACCAACCCACCCAACAGATAAGGAACCAGAGTCTTTCCTACTGATTGGGTGCAGCTACTTTCTACGCTAATATGTGATGTCATTGACATTGTAATAGCTCCTGCACTACCCTTCACAAACATCGGTGATCCACAAATGGCATTGCATGATATTTATATATATTAATATAGAATATACAAGTACACTGACCGGGTCATGGAGTGAGGAAAACGCGAGCATTATGAATATAATTATCTAGTAGTGGGTGAACTAAATGCAATGCCAGGTCGTGCTAATTCACCTAATTTATTCTTGGTTAATTGAAAATTTGCACTAATGGATTGATTTTAAGGCTAATTTAGATTGTACCTTAATATCATTTTCATTTTAGACATGCTAAGTTGGGCTCGTGATAGATGATTAAAATAGACTATAATTATTGACTAGCTTGACTCGATGATTGATCGGGATATTAGCGAAGTCGTTTTTAGCTTGCGCTTCCTGTGGAGGTTGTTGTTGTTCATTACAATTAATGTTTGTACTTGGTTTGTAAACATTTGATGTGCTTGGTTTCTCACTAAAGGGTTTTGGTTACTTATGTAATTAATTTTGGGTGTGTTAGGTGTTAGAATGATTTCCCTTAGCTTAGTAGGCTTGGTATGCTTATGTCGGGTGGGATGTAGACACCTCCTTGTTCCCTAGAACAGACGCCAGCCTTGAGACCTTAAATGGTGAAAATCGATGGGAACCCGGGCTTGAGCATTGCTTATGTGTCCTGGAGGTCCTAACCATTGTAGGGTAGGACGGGTGGGTAGTCATTCTTATTCTTCGCTGGTTGAGCATCGTGCATTGCTTCTAGGTGCTTGATGTGCTTTTATGTTAGGTCATTATGTTTGTTGTGGCCTGAGTTGCATGTGTTGTGTCCATCGTCGTGTTGCGATGTTGAGTATAATGTCATTATTACCTTCCTACTTACACACACAAAATAAAAAAATAAAAAAATCACTTGTTATGTGAGGCTTGTTTTTGTAACGAAGTGGTAGGTTTGTTACACTAATCAATCTATTCAAAATCAATAAGCATCAACAATGAGTAAGAAAACGAGCAATTAAATAACCTATTAAAACTTCCTTAATGAGTAAACTAATCAAAACTACTCAATAGGTAACTAATCAAACTATTAAGTAAGTGAACTCTATTCTTAAGATAAAATTCATAATTACTTCTAATCTACAAAAGGAAATCTTAACCTACTTAATGAAAAACATTATGACGATATTCAAAGACTAATCTTAATCTATAACAACAACAACTTCAAATGTAATGATGATGATGATGATGTCTTTGTTGTATTATGACATCACAATGGCATCTAATGATCAATGATAGCTCAAGAGGAATAATTTCAATATTAACTTCTACGGAAAAATGAAAGGTATGAATCAACCAATCTAACGAGAGCTTAGCCATCATAGAAGAACTATCAACTATCCTAAAAATCCATGTGATCTCTCAATTTATGCATTCATAATCAACGATAAGAAAGCATTATTCTACTGAATTCAAATGCACTCCTATGCTAATCTGAGAAAATACACACCATTAGAGACTTATAACTATAAACTTAACTCAAAATCAAACTTCTATTTAGAATTGCAATTTAATTCTAGAATGGAAATTTCGTAAAATAAACTAAGCTCATCCTATTATTTAACAATTCAAATTGCAAGTTAAAATGCATATAAAAACATAATGTAAATTCTACTTCTACCTTAACATACTACAAGAAATTTAATAAGCAAACCGAATGAGAAAACTAGATAAGAAAACAAAGCATTAAAATCAAAGATAACAACTATTTATCCATCAAAACTTTGCCAAGGAAACTATTAACTCAATACTTTGTTTTAACTTTTAACTATTCTATTTCAACTTGCAGAAATTCAAACTATCATATAATCACATAATAGAGTTAGTAGCTAAGCTTGCAAGCTATTTCCTAATAATTAAAAAGACATAGTATATTAACACTATCCTTCACAAGCAACTTGCAAAAAGGAAATTGAAACAATTAAGATATGAACAACAAATACACAACATGTAAAATGAGAAAGACACATATAACATAAATGAAAGAAATGACAATCACACAACTCGAATACCCAAGATAACTAGCCGAATATTCACCCAGACCACTGGTGGCCCTCCCAGCCAGTCATGGCTACTCCTCAACAACGAATCACGAGCTCAAGAAACATGATTTTGGAATTTAAAATTAAAAAAACAGTCTTTCCCAAGTTTATGGAAATGTCCGGAATTACACAAAAAAAAAATTCTAGCTTTACAATTCTTAACTTAACTTTTTTCTGACCACTACTGTGGTATTTATAGCAGTTACAATTCGAAAGTTCGACCACTAGAAGGGTCGACATCCTCTAAAAACAACAAATTACATTAAATGCGCTAAAACTGCTTGTGGCTTCTAGAAACCAAACAAGCCACTCAACGATCATCATAACAGCTCAATCCAAGATGTCAAGAGCTTAGTAGCTGGAGGCCATGAGCGTGAGAAAAACCGATGTCGCCGATTCGCCCAACGCAGGCCGTTGATATAACAACCACCAACTTGCCTACTATTTTAGTGTTGGATTGAGTGCTAGACGCAATGCCGGATGGAGTACCGGATGTAGTGCCAGATGGAGTATCGAATGAGCTGTTGGATGGAAAAACACCATGCGATTTTTCCCTATGACACAAAGATCATGCATTAGCTCCTTGTAATCATTAAAACATGATGAATTAAACTTAAAACCATCACAAAACATCAATTATATGTACCTGGTATAATCTATGACGATTTTCTATAAGAATCCTTCAACACTTCTTCAAAATAGTAAAATACACATATAATACCGGTAAAAAAGGATCTAATCATTATCATTAATTTAACCAAATCACAAGCCCAACAATAACAAAAACAAAAACAAAAACAACAATAGTTATCTCCTCAAGGATGTTATGTCTCATGCCCAATTTATGAATAAACTTTCCAAGTCAATATAGTTTGGAGAGGAACAACTTCTTAGCAATCCATATGCATCATCACCCCCAAAAAATTAAACACTAGAGAGTAATAATGAGCCCCTTTATCCTAACGTTCTATAGGTTTTTTTCAAGGCTTTGGTGGATGAATTAGGTATAATAATTTAAGTAAATTTGCAAAGAACGCAGTTGTAGAATTGAGGGTATTGGCTAATAATAAAGTGGGGAACATAATCATGATATCTAGGGAAGGAATTGTAAGGCCTTTGGTTTGTCTACTTCATTCCATATACCCCCAAACATAGGAGACTATCATCATCTTCCTCATGAATATTTCTTTGTTTGATGATAATAGGATGGAAATTACATAAGATAGAAAAATCAAGCCTCTGAAATATGTATTGAAGAGATGGACTTCAATATTGAAGTAAACTGAAATGTGTGTCCTCTTGATCCTATCCCTCATAGATGAAAATAAGGTATCAATAGGTGTTGCAGGTTAAACTCCACCCCTGGTGGCTTTAATTATTAGTGGATCCTCTCGAGCAGAAAATGATGCTACTACAACACTATATACAAAATCATCCCTTCATCAAAATGAGGACAAGGCTATAAGGGTAGAGGCAATCAACACCCTTTTTGATCTCATGACAAATCCTTCCTATGGTATGGTGGATAATACAATAGTTGTATTGAGCAACCTTGATAGTGTGCCAGATGGAAAGAGCTCTATTGTGAATGAATGTAGAATATTGGCCTTGGTGGATATATTAGAGATTATATCTCAAAAGGGTAAAGCGTTTTCCACAACAATTCTACTGTTCATAGGAGAAACCTTCATACATGACATACTATGTTTCTGATAAAATATTTATCATTGAGATATGTAAGAAATATAAATTTTGGACTCACTTTTTTAATGAGAAAAGGAAAAAATAGTTCATCTTAGGGTGAGTGGACAAATTTGGTGGATGATAAAATGGAAAAAGGGTGAGCAAGAATGTGCACCCGTAGGTATGCATGCAC
Organism: Picea glauca; assembly: GCA_000966675.3. NCBI lineage: Eukaryota > Viridiplantae > Streptophyta > Pinopsida > Pinales > Pinaceae > Picea > Picea glauca. The sequence goes on along the minus strand of JZKD02S1935417.1, from coordinate 165,129 downwards.
ATTTCTATGAATGTGCATGGGTTCCTGATGTTATAGGTTCAACAAACCCCAAACCTCCACTCAGCGTGCCACATAGGCACATTCTTAAAAAATCATGCATGTTCCTAGGAATTCACATGTGTTCCTATCATGTCCCTTTTTAAGGGACCACATGCATGATTTGTGCCCATTTGGAAAGACCACACATCATATTTTTTAGATTCATTAGGAAAACTTGAAGGGGTAGAGCACCAAACATCTACAATATCTGAAGATTGTGTCCAAATGAAGCTAGGTATGCTTGATTTATCTTTTTTTATTCTAACTCTAATAATTTTTTACTTTGATAATGGCTCTTGAATCGAGAATAAATTCCTTCTATGTGAATAGGGTAATTGATCTTCTTCTCTATCACTTGAATGCCCATCTTCCTCTTCTAACAATGAAAAAATTGAAATCTCCAATTTGGAAACCAATGCCCAAAAAATCAATCAACAATGATCATAATATTTTGAACCCTAATCAACTCAGCATGACTCTTCTACTCTCCTTGAGTGCTTGATCTCTTTCTCGATGTATGGAATATTGAATTCTTATATTACTAGAATGAAATATTGATTTCTCTTTTTTTCTTTCACAACATGGCCCATTTGAATAAACTAATGAACCCCAAAATCTTCCATCTTCATAAGGCCTTGGGAATCCTCCAGGTTTGGTTGCTTTACAAGTTTGGGTTTCACTGGATTTCAATACCTCATCATTTTGATTTCTATGTTTAGTTGAAAGTAAAATGCAATATGATAGTAATATATTTTCGGTCGATGTTAAGTCACTTTTCATAAATGTGTGATAAAAATATTTAAGATAATGATACGCTGTTTCTTGATGAACTTCATGTATAAATTTGAAATATAATGAGATCCCCTAACTTCAATGAATTTTACATGGTTTGGTCCATGAACAAACTTGGTATACAATAAACCCAAAGTACACCAATTACTTTTTAAGTGACTCACACTTATTCAAATTAATTAATAACTCTTCTTTAACCAAAGTCTCAAACATCAATGTTAGATGTTCCAGATGTTCATATTTTCTCTCATTGTTTATCAAAATATCATCTAGATACATAGCCAGAAATTTATGAGTGTATAATAGAAACAACATTATCATTAACTGCATTATTGTACCACAATTTTACTTGGCACACTAGTCATCCTAGATTACATAACTAACTACTCATAGTCCTTTTGTATTGAATATTTGGTGCCACAAAAATTGTCCATCAAATCATTCATAATCGATAAAGGAAACCTACTTGTGGATGTGATCTTATTCAATTCTAGACTATATATAAAAATTCTACAATAACCATCCCTCTTTTGTGTAATCAATATTGAAACCATACACAAAGTCATTGTTGTAATAAATCTTACCCCGTGGACAAGCTAAGAGCCCCTTTGGAACATGACCCTTATCTTTTGTCCAAAGACAAAATTAAACAAATGGTTGCTAATGTCCCTATAGATCTAACTCAATCAATTAAGAAAGAGAGAAGAATAATGTGGTGTACCTTGTTGCGAGGTTTGTTCTCGTTGCTCCAATCCTTTCACTTGATCTCCAATCTCCTCAATGCAACTAAATTCTAGAAAAGACTAGAAAAGGAAATCTTCCTCCCAATAGCTATGATTATACAAAGTAGATATATCTAGGAAGACTGAAATGACAATAGAAAATAAAATGTAGAACACATGAACTTGAAGGGAATAAGACAAGTTATCATTAATTGGAGAGCCAAAGAAGTAACTTACAAAGCATTATTTCTATTGCAATCACTTCTCAAATATATCCCCATCCATACCTTGCATGAAACTTGAAATCAAAATGCTAATGCTTCCTCCAGAATCAAAGGTTTGATACCTCTAATCTTCCCCTTCACCTTGGAAATACCTTCAATAATAGACTTGAGAGGCACAACCACCATGAGAAAATTAAGGATATGGTTGAGGATATGGCTCCTTAATGTTGGGATCATATAATAAGATGAATAAATAGAATAGGGATATAATACAACAAACCCCATCCCAAGTGATATGGCCCTTATAAAGAGGTCGAGGATACCATGATTCCCTCTAACAAGACTGGTGCTCCCCTAGAGTTAAACACAGGGCGCCATCCTATAAATTGGCACTCCCATAACATGGAAAGGAGGATTCCACCCCATGAAGTGGCACTCCCCCAACATAGGCAGGGGGCACCACCCTTCATAAATGCCCCAAAAATGATCAATTTTTCAAGGAAAATGTGTGTTTTTGGCCTTGAAATTATGGGTTGCTTCCTCCAATATGACTTAGGGGTCATGAAAAATGTACTTCATGGTGTCAATGGGTTGTGACACTTAAAAAAATTAATGTGAAACAATTAAGGTGCATACGAAACTTGCGACAGTGCATGCGACACTTAACAAGATGCATACATCACTTTGCGACACTTGCGACACTTAGGGTGTGAAACTCAAGTGTGACATTTTCGTGTGTAACACTAAGGGATTAGGAATTGATAATTTGATTTTAATTCTTTTCCTTTAAGTGTGATTCATGGAAAAGGGAAATATACTCATGTCAACAAGTAACTTGGTGACAACAGGGTCTTAGTAGCATGAGGCATTTTAGTACATGGTTTTCTTTTAAATTTGTTTGTAGAACTTGTAGTTTTTTTCAAATTTAAAATATCCCCATTTTCACTAGTCCATGTACAAGACATGTATTATTAACCAACAAGGATCATTCAAATATGCTCAATAGTTTTTGAGTAAATAAATATGCTTCTACAAGAGCGCTCTCAAATCCTATCAACAATTGGAGATATATTTGCATATCAAAAGGAAAAAATCTTGATAACGTTCAGGAACACATGGGCATTTTGGGAGATAGAAGATCAAAAGTTCCAAGAGAAACAAGAAGATCTATAATCTTTCCATGATTCTCCTCATAAATATGGAGAAGCGATCAAAGATCCATGGAAAAAATTCGATGGGGAGAAGGCATTGGAACCTGAGATTGAAGAGTTTCTTGCAAATTTGTACCCAAATCCTTTGTGCAAGATACAAATGTTCGAAGATATGATAAATAAGAGCATGCAAGAAAACAATACTGATGAAAAAATAATTAAATAAGTATTATCTATATTGAAGAATGGCTCCATAAAATCATCAGGCTAGAGCACTAATTCCTCCTTCAACACTTCTTGGCATCAAACAAATCATATCAATTGGCCTCTCATATCCAGATAGCCATCAAGGTACATTTTCCATACTTGGATATGAGTGTACTCCTATTCTTGTTTCACACATGGTTGCATTGGAAGTAATCCTATACATGAAAGGAAGTTTTCCTTTTCCAAGTAGAGTAGGATATTGTAAATAAATAAAGATAAATAAGTCTAACTGTGAGAAATTAGGGTCTTGAAGAAATTATATAGGAGCTTTCTACAAGGCTCTCAATAAGTTTTTCATGTAGTGTGGGTGTAGTCGTTTGTTTCCTTTTTCCAAAAGTTTTTTGTAGCCATGATCCAATAAAGGATTGAAACTCAGTCTTACCCCAATTCTTCCAATGCAAAGAAATTAATATGTCAACAAGAAACAGATCATGCATAATTCAAACAATAACCCCACATCAGTTTCAACAAATATTTTCAACATCAACATTTTTCACAATAAAATCTACATCAGTCATATTTAGATTCAAAATTATTTTTATCTTCATTAGCTCCTTCAACAACAAAAGCATTCTTAGTACAAGTTTTTTGGAATAAATACAAAAAGGTGGATATTTCAATCTCATTGGTGATTTTGGATTTGGATTATTCTCATTCTATCTAGTTGTTGGCCATGTGTAAGTTCTCAACAAGCACAATGATGATGAATAATAATTTCACAAGATCTCAAATTTGGCTTAGTGGATCCAATTAAATAAAAGTTGGATGACGATAGGAATTATATAGTTTAATTTTTTGGTACTTACAATGTGTGCTTTTAGTTTCACATAACCACCATGGCCAATTTTGTGTTGCTCGTGTTTTTCTAGTCATTCCTTGGTTTCTTTTGATGTGTCTGAGAGGCTATAATTTTTTTCCAATAGGTTGTGTATCACAAATTTCATATAGAACTAACAAAACTTCATCATATTAAATTCAAAATATGATATTCCTTCTTGGTCCAGGTGGCATCTTTCCTTCTTTTATCATTGTTGTTTCCTTTTCATCCTCCAATATATTCTTCCACTCAACCTCAAGAATCATCGGAGGACACTCATACCTAGGGTTTGTTTGCAAATGAACCCTATATCGGTCCCTCACATATTTCAAATATGTTCCAACCAATGAGGTGACTCCAATTTTGTTGAATGAATCACTAAATAGGCCAACCAAGTGATCAATAAGTTCCTTCTTCAAACTAGTATTCTGAGCATTCCACCATATTCGTATGGTGGGACCAAAAATATCAAAGACCTTCTCATTCATATGCTCAAAAAAGGTGTTGTTTCTTATAGAAAAATATGATCATTAATTCAAAATAACCGTAGAGATGTATGTTTCAATTATATAATACAGAATAATTAACACATTAATAAATACCTATCATTTTTTGTATCTTGGTTGGAACAATTTTCTCATCCACCAAAAAGGTAACTGGAAGTTTTCCCTTGCTAGTAACATATGACAATCCAGGAAATAAATCTATAGAATTACCAATTGCCTCATCTCGACGACCATCAAATTCTCTTTCTAGAGTGCACTATGTCGACGATGTGTCATGGGCCCCAAAGGTTTAGTCGTCTCAATCACGATGCTACCAGCCACAGGAGGAGAGACAAAGAGCCTTGCGGGTATGTGGCTCATGATAGCATGTTATGGTGTTTGACCATCGCTTCTAACAACACCATCCTTAGGAGCAGGCTGTTGAATTTTTCTAAATAATTCCTATAAAAAGAAAACATATTTTATTCTGATCATATAAAAGTAGAAAAAAATAAAAAAATAAATGAACATATGTGATAAATAAGATTTTTAAATGATGCCTCTTATTTCAGATTGTTTTGTTTCCTTCATCAAAATTTGCATCTTTGTTCAATGTCCTTCGTTGGTTCACGCATAAACAACTGAGTAAGTTCAATGTTTTTTTTATCACAACCTTTTTAATTGTCTCAACTAGGTCAATTTCAAACATGTGCTCATAGTTGTAGACGTTTTCAAGTACACGGGGTGTCAAAAACTACATATATCAACAAAAAAACAAGTTAATTCAATTATAAAAAAAATAATAAAACTCACTTTAAATGGATATGAACATTTATAACCATTTACCTACTCTGAGGTTGGTTCCTTCTTGCGATCACCCTTCCACAGTATAAGAAGAATTACCTATTAAAATTTTACATTATAATATGATAAGAATGAGATATTAAAATGAATTTTAAAGATATAAAATAATTTGTCTAAAAACATAACTCTGTTGTAAATGAAAAAAAAAAGCACAATGGGAAAATGCTTAAAAATGCATGAAACCGAGGCATGATGAAACATGCATGCACATATATTAACACACCTACAATTTGAGTGATTCAAGTTTTTGAAGGTGAATTAATAATTATTTTACACATGTCTACATATTTAGTGTTGTGTATGCGAACATAAAAGTGGGTTTTGTGTAAAAGAGGCAAAATCTACCTTGCAAATTGAGAGACCAAATCAGTAGAAAGTGCCCTAATGGAAATGCACACCCATGCTTCTATATAGCTAAAAATTTAGTGATCTACATTTTGGGGTGAATTTAATAACATTTTGAATATATATATCATTCAGAGTTCATTTTCAAATAAAAAAGGACTTCTACCAAGAACCCAAATTCAAGATCTTTTGTAAAATGGATGGAAAAACTAGATTACTATAGAATACACACCTAGGATTCATATGATCTAAAAAATGAGTGATACAACTTGTGGAGTTCGTATTTAATCATTTTACATGTATTCATACTTAATTTTTTCATTTTAAAAACAAAAACCCTCTACTTTTCATAAAGGTTAAAAACTGTTTTGTAAATACAAAAAAATGCATAAAGGGAAAAATGCTTAAAAATGCATGAAACCAGGGTATTGTGAAAATGCACGCCCAACTCTTAAGACACCTGCAATTTGAGTGATTCAATTTCCTAATGGTGTCTTAGATTATTTTACACTTTTCTAGATATTTAGTGTTGTGTTTGTGAACATAAAACTGGTTGTTGTGTAAAAGAGGCAAAATCTACCTTTTAAATTGAGAGACCAAATCAGTAGAAAGTGCCTGAATGGAAATGCATGTGCATGCTTCTATATAGATCCAAATTTAGTGATATGAGTTTTTGGGTGAATTTAATAACATTATGAATCTATCTATATCATTCAAAGTGCATTTTCAAATGAAAAAAAGGACTTCTACCTAGAACCCAAATTCAAGATCTTTTGTAAAGTGGATGGAAAAAATACATTACTATAAAATCCATGCCTAGGAATCATATGACATCCAAAATGAGTGATAAAATTTTTGGATTTTTTATTTTATCATTTTACATTTTCTACATCTCAAAGTCATTAGAAGATATACAAATACAATGAATCTTCAGGAGGCATCAATGCATGTAGTTGGAGATGATAGCTTCGGTAACTCAAGCAATATATTCCTAACTCAAGTAGGAGTATAATGGGAGTGTAAAACTCACTATACTGAGGTCTTCGACAAGACATCATAAAAATACTGGAGGATATTGATTATCAGGAATAAAACTTCATCGATTCTAAATGTACACTTGAAAAGACTCTTGGGAAGGGTGATTGATGAAGGTCAAGAGACTTATTGCAGAAAGGTCGAGTTATGTTGTAAGAATTTACCTTGGACAAGAGCATGACATATGAAAAGAATCAGGTAGCATGTTATTGACCTAATCTTGTGGCACATGAAGCACCACAAACTCTCCATGTTTTTGGAAGAGTAACCAAACAGATGAGGACACAACTCTATGTAATGAGAACAACTTCCTAAATCCATACTAAATCCCGGTGAATTGAAGAACATACTGAAGGATGTGCTTTATCCAAGGGTGACTAGATTTCTTCCAGTAAAAGAGAATGTTTCCCCATCCCCTCTTTTTGGAATATTTGATTTTTTTGTCTTTTTCATATTTTTAATGAGCTTGAAAAAGAATAAAAGAACGCTACATTACAAAGGAAGAATGAGTGTCATGGATAGGAAAACTAGTTTCAAACACATGGAACATATTGATGCTGAGTGCAAGGAGACATGTGAAGGATAAGGATACTCAGGAAAATTCCTCCCTGGGTAAAGGTGTAAGAACACAAAGTAAAAAATTACAGAAGGCTTGCACCTATGGAATGCTCTAAAATTTTAGCAACAACAAAATGGAGTGGGAATTAGGCCAAATATGCAAGAGTGAGATATGAAATGTGATTTATGGATTGACACAATGTGCCTCCTTTAATGTAAATTTTTATGAGCCCAGAGAAGGTAAGCTCGATAATGTTTCACTTTTAGAGAGTCTAACAAACTAGTAAGAGAAGACTCCGTAGTGATGTTTTTTGTAAGGTTACTCTCTATGGTGTGAAAAATAATAAAATCATACAAAATAGAACTCTTCTGGTCATTGGGGCCATGGTATTAATTTTTAATACATAGTCCATTTGGTTTGGAAAAGGGTTAAACTTATACCGAAAGGACATCTCTTCAAAACCATTCCTTTTTCATAATTTATTCCCCTGAGTCCAAAAATGTGTAAAACATAACTTAGGAGAGCTCTCTCAGCGAGACATGTCTCCTGAGGAATATTTTTTTCCTAGGTAATCTATTGGTTGAAAAAAGGGTTAAACATATTCCAAATATATGTTCCTTCTAGAACAATTAATGAGTGTGAAAGAAACAAGGTCACTCGGTGATCTTTTATTGTTTAGAGAGTCTGAAAAGAGCTTAAAGAAGACTCCAAGGGGTTTCATTTTTTGTAAATAATCTCCAAGGCTCGAAAAAGTGATAAACTAAAACCAGGGAGAAATGGCCCTTTTTTCATAAATTTAGTCCCTCGGGCCTAAAAAATGGTTAAACTTACATGTGAGAATACTCTCCTAGTGAACCATAGCTCCTAGGGTATAAATTTTTCATAAAAGTATCCATCCAAACTGAAAAGGGGTAAACCATCGCTAGAGAGATGTGCCTTTCAAATTTCACTTTGACAAGTGTGAAGGGAAAGAAGATCGCTCAACAATCTTTTCAATTTTTGAAAGTCTGAAGGGCTTAAAGAAGACTCTAGGGGGGGGCTCCTTTTCTTAAGTGATTTGAATGAGGTCGAAAAGGATAAATAATTTCTTGTTAGATGTTGCTTTCATATTTTAAGTGATCTTGAAAGACAAAAAACCATGCTCTTAGGGAGTCCCATGGGTACAGGAGAGAAAAATGAGGAAGAAAAATGACGAGGCTTCAAAACAAAGTTATGGTGAGACTAAATGGGAATGTCGTGCCTATGAATTATTTTGACATGGGAACCAAATGGAAAACAAGGTTCTAACTAGGATTCCCATGGAAGGAAGGCTCTGCCACATAAATTATGAAGCACTTATCAACAAGGAAGGTTAGTGTTGCAATTCAGTGGGGTGGATCCTAAGGCCAAAAGAACTAGGAAAAAAATAATGAAAAAATGAAAGTAGTGAAAAATATAACCTATATGCCATTTTCGAGGTCAAAACATATCAGAATAGATCAATACAATGAACAAATTTCAAAGAAAAATGTTTCCAAGATCCTACATATAAGGCCAATAATAATCATCCATAAGTTAATAAATGCAATATAGATAGAAAATTCGGAAAATAAGAGGTGTTACTGAATACAAAACTTGAAAACAACAAACCCGGAATGTACAATATGGTACAAGGCACTTCACATCCTTACGACTCATGCATAGTACTAGTTCAAGTAAAGCCCACTGCTAGGATCTGACGAAGAGTCTCTTCTATAGTCAACCTGGAAAATCTTCCAACAGGGAAGAAAACATAAACCACGGTGTACATATTCCCATGATATATAATCCATAGTCATGACTTCAAGGATAGTGTAACATCCTGTTCTTGCATGCACTGAGTGAAATTATTTTTTGAGGACACTTGCTTGCAAGTGATCCGAATTATTATACTATTGGAAATATGATTATGATTATGAGGCATTATGGATATTTTGATATGTTATTTTGTGTATTTACATAGATAGGTGCTATTGAATGGGTTCTCCTGAGTGTGTAGGACTTTGAAACTCTAGGATGTAGAGGCCTCAATGACACCCCTTGGACTCCGGATCCATTTAGGGAGTGGACTATTGGGTTGATTATTGTTGATGTGACATATGTACATCTGATTAGATGTTATGATGATTGTATATTATTGCTACCATGATTCATTGATGATGTAGGCTGACAATAGATTTATGACCAAACTCACATGTAGAGTAGAGGGGTCACACACAACAACCAGAGATTATGCAAAAGCTCTCATCCCTAGCCGAAGGCATGGACTAATAAGAAATGCAAATATCATGTATTTTATACTAAGAGACTTGTTATATTTGATATGAATAAGTTCATACCAATATGAAAATTGGATTCTTCATGTGAATAATATATTAAAGTTTAGTTTTGTTAGTATTGTTCTCATATTCTTTCATCTAGAGTATTGAGGATACTAATAAAGAATACAAATGGTAATTATTATGAACTTAATGGGAGTATTTATGTGGTCAAATGTGTTTGTAATAAAGAATAAAAACGATCTTTGTTATGACCTTAATGCGAGTACACATGTGGTCAAATGTTGATCTAGGTGGAAATAAGAGACCACCCACCTATTCCACTGTCTTTAAATAAAGTTTTCATCTTAGTAGTTTTTCTATGGTTTTTCGGGTCCCAAACTTCCAAGGTTGTTTTGAGGCCTTAAAGAATATTTTTTTGGCTTGAAAATTCTTAACATGTAGTAAAAGGAATATTCTAGGACACAAATAATGTGTACTCCTTGGATAGACCTTTTTTACAAGGTATCGAGAACCCAAAATGAATATCTTATGCAAAAGTTGCACCCCCATGTAGTTGACGTATCAACTACCCCCATAGGGGCCCATAAACCTTTTAGAGTTTCATCTCCCGGGGTTAAGGTTTTGAATGTTTGGGGTTTTATCATTTATGATTTATGTTAAAAGGGCCTTTGGAGCCTCATTGTACTCATATTCTTGCGAATGCACCTGGGTGTCACATATCTAGTCAAGGATAAGCTACCACAATTCTAGTGAGTTCATTTCACTATGTATTTTATTTTACAGTCTCTGCATATTTCATTATTGAATAAAAATTGATTATTACTGTATTTCTATTTTTCTGTCCTATTTATTTGTTTCATTTCATTCCCATATAAATCTAGATCAGTGGTATTAGAAAGGTCTCCTCTTTATATGTTTTTCTAGGCATGTCCTCAATGAGGTCAGGGTATAAGGCGTTAGGACTCAAACTAGTTGAACCCTTGCAATACCATCTTTTCTAGCCCCAATGGTCATGCATGGTGGAGGAATATAGGGATAAGGGAGAAGGATTTCCTATTAATTTTTTACTCATGGAATTCCTTGCGCAACAAAGGAGAAAGATGATGGATAATTTCTCCCAAATCCTTCGATGATCATTGACAACAAAATATGAATCTTCATAAAGTGGCCACTTTGGACATGCCTCCCCCTTCAAGATACATGTTAATTTTGATATTTTTGTATTTTAAGGTTAAATATATGTAGATGCCTTGGAAAAGTGCTTAAATCTACTTGAAGGTTATTTTTCTGACCACAATTTTTCCAATAGGGAAAATATCACTTTTGTGCTCCTTAAGGTTGTCCCCCATGTCAAACATTGGTGGGAAAATTACTGTGAGAAAAAATCCATAGAGGAGTATGGAATATTTGGGGCCAAGCCCACTTGGGAATCTCTTATGGATGTCGTCAAGGAACAATATTACCATGTTGGAAACTACAACAACCAATACAAAATATGGATCACACTACGTCAGGAGAGGGACCAAACAATGCCATAGTTCATAAATACCTTCCATACCTTGCGAACCAAGATGGGTATATGAGACTCTGAGTGACATATACTTCTAAAATTCCATGGCAGTGTACATAGGTAAATCCAAACAAAATTGGAGTTTTTGGACATCTCATTGTTGGGAGACGCTTATCAATATGCTATCAAAATAGAGAAAAAATTTAAGTAGAGGAATAAGTGAGAGTTTGGATATGTGAATGCATCATATCAGAAGCAGGGAAAAGGTAGCCCCAACACATAGAACACATGGAAAAACATAGGACAACCAGTATAATCTCTAAACAAAGAAGGGTATTGGCAAGATGAATAAAGACATTGGGATGTAATGCAAGTTCCATAAAATCCCTTGTCTCAACACTAATGAATTTCATTCAAAGTAGTCATTGGTGGATGAGTTGAAAGACTTAGAGTCGGATCTAGGATATGACTCTAATTCATATCCATACAAGGGGAAGCGTATCATTGATGCAAAAACTAGCGCCACAGTCATTAGCACCAATATCAATCCAAGCAAACTAGAAGAGTCAGAGGAAGTTGATCATCGTTTTCACTTGTATATGTGGGTGAAGGGGCTCTTGTACATTTCATTATTGATAGTGGAAGCCAAAAGAACCTCATCTAAGAAAAGGTCATCAAGTGGTTGGAGTTGCTGACAACACCACATACACATTCGTACAATACACATTCGTACAACATCGAGTGGCTCAGCCGAGGATGAGATCTCCTTGTTAGTCAAAAATTCTTCCTATCATATGACATTAAGACCTTCAAAGACAAGGTATTTTGTAATGTTCCTCACTTGCAGTTTTTGATGTTATTTTAGGCCCTACATATATGTGGAAACATCATGTTGTATATGATTCTAGACCTCATAGTTTCATTGTTAATGTGGGAAGACAACTATACATGATACTAGAGGTAGGTCCACCTACTACAATTTCTTTGGTATCAAATAAGTAATGCAGGAAAGTAATCTCCAAAACTAGGAAATTTGTCCTCTTCATGATTCACTCTCAAAGTGAAAGAAAGGTCATGACCACATCCATGACCTCTGCTCAGGGATCCTCTACACAACATAATAAAGTGGAAAAAGTCATGGAATAATATCAGGACATATTCACCTCACCTACTAAGGTGCCTCTTCACTGTTAGGTCAATCATTCAATTGAGTTGACCGATGGAATTCCTTTGCTAAATGGGTCAGTGTATCGATGCTCTCTCCTAGAAAATGAGGAAATAAAGTGTCAAATTCAATAGTTTCTTTAAAAAGGGAAAATTCAACCAAGCTCCTCACTCTGCGAAAGCCCAATTGTGGTCATGCATAAGAAAGACCAGATCTGATGAATCTATATTGATTACAAATCTATGAAGAAAATAATAGTTAGGAATTAATATCCAATTCCACGAATTGACAACCTTCTCAACCATCTCAAGGAGACCAAGTACTTTAGTAATATTGAATTCCAACTACAACCGGGTCCCCATAGAACAAACAAATGTATGGAATATTGATTTAAAGTCTAAAGAAGGTATTTCAAGTGGTTTATCATGTCCTTTGGATTGACGAATACCCCAACAATTTTCATGACATTGATGGATGACATATTGCAACCCTTCACCAATTCCTTTACGGTTGTATATATGGATGGTATCCTTGTATTCAACAAGGGTTGGGAACAACACTTGCAACACATTAAGTAGGTCCTCCACACTATATGAAAACATAAGATATATGCTAACCTAGAAAAATGATCCTTCGGCATGAACATGGTCCAATACCTCAATTACATTGTAGATGAGAATGGGGTGCATGTTTATCGAGACACGGTCCAATTCATTTGTAACTAGCTAGCCCTAACAACAATCAAAGAGCTTCAAATTTTCTTAGGCCTTGACAAATTGTATTGCAAATTCATATTTGGGTTCTCTCATATCGCATGGGCTCTTAGCTAATTTACCAAGGGTGGTTACAAAGCCAAATATGTGTGGGGAAGGTCATAATATAAATCCTTTTATGGTGTGAAACATCGCTTATGATCAGCCCCAATGATCTCCTTACCTAATCTGCAAAAGCAATTTGAGATTGAGACATATGCGTGTGATTATGTTTTTGGTGCAGTCTCATTCAACATGGTCATCCGATGGCATATCATAGTGATACATTATCATATTTATTTCGTAAGTACCCAACCTATGAAAAAGAAATGTATTCCATCATATAATCTTTTATTTAATGGAAGAATTAAATTCTAGGGAAGGAGAGAGTCACCCATATAGATTACAAGCTTCTGCAGTTCATGCAGACACAAGGAAAATTATAGAATGGGTTCCATCAAAATTGGTCCACATACTTGCAGTAGTTTCAACTCAACATTAAGTATAAAAAAGAGAGAACCAAACGAATCACTGACCATATCAGCTGACCCCTATTTGTAACACTAACCATAATGATCAACTCATTCAGGAATGATACCTTCGGTTCATCCCAACTCTATGACAATGATCTTGACTTCGCTATGAACTACCATATGTTGGGAAAATTCATATTGTTGCCAACTTTTATATTTAGGATGGACTATTATGCCATTTGGATAATCTTTGTGTTCCTTCAAGAAAGCATGAAAATTTGATTTGGGAATCCCACTATAGTCAAGTGGCATGACACTTTGACATGGAGAAGATGGCAGCAACACACCATAAGTATTTTTATTGTCCAAAGCTTTGATATGATGTTATTAAGCATATCATATTTTGCACTTCTTGCTCCATTTCCAAGCCATCCATTCAAATAAAAGGAATGTGCGTCTCCCTTCCTACTCCCAAAGGGACCTAGGAATCCATCTCGATGAACTACATTTTAGGTCTCCCCTCAACCAAGAATGGAAATGACTATGTATTCTTGGTTGTCGATCGATTATTTAAGATAGCCATTTCGATTGCCTGGAAGAAGAGTCTCACATCCAAGGCCATTACCAAGGTCTTCTTCAAGCATGTATGAGTACACTTTTTACTACCACAAACTGTCATATCAAATCATGACAATAGATTTTTGAACCCATTTTGGTTGAGCCTCTAGTCATCGTTGGATACCAAGCTCACCAAATCCACTTCCTTCCACCCACAAATTGATGGAGATACAAAGGTCGTGAATAGGATGGTCATGCATATCTTTCCCATGTACAACTCCAATCATTCATGAACATGGTATGAGAGCCTTGCTTATGTCTAGCACAAATACAATAGAACCCTCCATAGATGACCAACCGCAACCCTTTTAGGGTCATCTTGGGATTTCAACCATTGGGCCCTATTGATGTATCACTGCTCCTAGCATCCAGATAGGTAGAATCCTCCCATGCTCAATTTGAGGTCGAAAAAGCCACAAAATTCATTAAATGGATTCACAATGTCCGCCAATAGGTCCATGATATTTTTTAGAAAGTGAGTGTTAAGTAAAAGGAGTGTCATTACCAACACCAGTCTCCCCACAAGATTTAGGTGGGAGAGAAGGTTTGGTTCCATTTGTAGAAAGAGTACCTTATAGGACCCCATCCAAAGTTGTGTCCACTTTGTTAAGGACCTTACACCATCACCTATGCTATGGTAGATAATGCTTTTGAGTTAAGTATTTTCCCCTTCCTTAGTTTGCACCTAGTATTCAATGTAGATCTCCTTCATCCATATTTTCCACCAGTATTGGACACATCAGAAGTGACAGAGAATATGACACCTACAAAGCTCAACCTTGATAGCATGGAACATGCAACCATTGATTGAATCATGGAAAGACAAGTTAAGGGAACCCACCAACAAAATATCCAACTCTATTGGGTTGTCAAAGAAGGCCAACTATTACACGAAGGAAAGTGTCTCACGAAGCATTAAGTTCAAACAAAGTTACTAACTTAACGATAACTGTGACCTCAAAATGAGAACTCTCTCCCAAAAAACCCATAATTTTGCAAAAAAAACATGAAAATCAACCCACAAATCGAAAAGTGGTGCTACCGGCAGCATAGTTTTTTCAAATGGGTTCAAAATTACAACTTTTTTCAAGCATGGCCTTCAAAACTCATACAATAGCTCAGAAAAACCTTAAAATCAACCCTTAAATAAAAAATGGTGTTACCTAAAGAGAAATATATTTTCTAAATGTTAAAATTATAGATAATTATGACGTAATAGAAATTGTGGACTTGACAACAAATCCCTATATAAATAAGAAACCCTAAATAGTCACTTGAAAATTTATTTACTATTTTTTTTTTAAATTTACATTAAATAATAAATAAAGAGAAAAAAAACACTTAAAAAATATATTCAAATCTCAAATTAAAAAATTAAAAAATAGGTGGAAAAAATAACTAAATAGAAATGAAAAAGATTTAAAATTTCCCTTGAAAATGATAAATTTTAATTACATATATTCAAAACCCAAATTTCACAAAAAAAATGGAAAAAAAAAATGAAAAAAAAATGAAAATTAAAAAAA
>JZKD02S1935417.1:103694-126187 GCA_000966675.3 Picea glauca | reverse complement strand
GTTAGGGTCCAATTCTGGACCCCCTCCCCATCGTTCTTCCTTTAATGGGTGGGCGGGGGGTCCGATGTGAGGATATGCAAGTTTCAATTATTAGGGTTTAAGAGCCTAGATTGATGGCTGAGGTCTCATTCTGGACCCCCTTGTCATTCTGCCTTTAATGGGGGGAATCCGATATGGGCAGTTTCGTGTGGGTACCCCCTAAAGCCCCTTACTGCTTCTTCCTCCACTAACCACCTTTGCCTCCTAGTGAAAAATGTCCCCCACTTTGCCTCTCCTATTCCCCTGTCACATCTCCCTCTTCCTTCCTACCTTTCACCACCGCACACCTGTCCACCACTCTCTCAGGTGCCATGCCTCCATTCCCTTTGTCCCTCTTATTTCCTGACACTTGTTCCCTTGTGATCCATGCCACTTCCACCTGTTTCCTATCCATATTCCCATGGCACTCCTCGTCTGGTGTCATAGCCCACATTCTCCACCACCTAGTGCTTCCACTTCAACACCCCTCATCTCACCTCCACATTATTGGCACCATCGCCCTCCTCATTAGATCCTCATCCATGTTTGTTGGTTGTACCCCCTCATAGTAATCCAACAAAGCAACAGTGGCCAAGGAAAGGCCTCCATGTTGTCTAAGAAGCAGAGTTGATTGGGCCTTACCTAATCTCGAGAAAATAGTTATTAAGGTGGTTGACGGTTGTTGAACGTCATCTCCTTCCATAAATAGAAGGAAAGAAAGAGACAAAGGGAAGAAGGTGATTGTCAGTCCAACCTAACAAAGATTACTTCCGATAGTTGAATGCATGGGCAATTTGATCAACATCTACATGCACAGCGTGAAAGGGAAACTCACCTACACGAAGCATTGAATTTATGATACAATCGTGCCTTTGGAGGTTGAGCTAGCTCCTAGTATTTAGAGGCATTTTTTCCATTTTTGTTGGTATCGATGGTAGAGATGAGATCCCTACTGTAAAGTTTTGATAAAGCACTGGTTTCCCTGGTTATGCATAAGTATGTGAGACTTCTTGTTTAATGACTTCCTACTCCATCTTGTTTCCATCTAATACTGAGAGAGTTCATGATTGACTGATTCACAAGAATCATTGTGACTGTGTTATGATAAATGTTTTATGGTAACATTGTTATGATTTCTTTTAATGTTCTTGTAATTTGAATACAAGAAGTTTTTGTGTTTAAGTTATTCCTCTTTGGGTTGTTGGAAGCTTGATGCCTACAATAGACCTTTACATTTTCCCACCGAAGTCTTCCTCCTACTCACCCTTATTGCAACTTACTGTCTGAAGTTAAACTAAAACCTGACTTGTCCATGCATAGCCCAGTCTAGAATTCTGAGTTCAAATGGTATTGTTATGAGTTTGTCCTCTCTTGATCACCCTTATAAACAAATTGTGACATACAAACTGATGGGTATCAGGCTTACTCCTGTTGTAATATAGGAGTGACATTTGGTGCTAACATTTTTGGCGCCGTTGTCGAGGACGAAGTTGAATATTTTCCCTAGGATTGAACGACATTGAGCCTCTGATTCTGAAGGTGCCTCAGGCATCAAAGCCCCCCAAGATTGCTGGATGAGAATCTAGATGAGAGTCTTTGTCCAGAGCCTTGATGGTGAAGTTAGGAATTAGTTTAGAGGATTGATCCCTGGTTCCATTGTTGTGATTGAAGCTCTGGATAACACCATCCTGAGACAGTGGGGAGATGAAAAAGACTTCATGTATTACATGACAGAGTTTGGGTCCTTGAAGAAAAAGAATGGAGAGTTTGTCTTTGACTTCTCCAAAAGATTCAATAAAATATATAATAAGATCTCTGTTGAGATCAAGCCCACAGAAGCCTTTGCCAAAATCTCTTATGCTAATGCATTTGATCTTAACTTCCACCTCCTGTTGAGAGAGAGGAGAGATATTTCCCTAGCTCAGATGCAATATGCGGCCATAGAAGTATAATCTAATGTGTTGGTAGTTGAAAGGCTCAAAAATAAGGTTGTTACAGACAGAAGAAAGGGAAGATGATATGCCTCAACCTCTGACCCCTCTGTGCCTCACCCTCAAGTGGATGAATTGACCAAGATGGTCAAATCTCTTTATGTAAAGATGGAGAAGATGAAATTTGGAGGGAAGCAGACATACAAAAATCTTCAAACAGTGGACAACAGAGGCAACTTCAAGAGGCCTAACAACAACGTTCCTTAGATTATGCCAAGGGAACAAAGGAACAACGATAGAGATGACCAAAGGATTCAAACCCCTCTTCAAAATAACCTAGTTGATGATGAGGACAGGGAAGAAGAAGATATTTACCCCGAAATCCATTGTTTTGGAGACACCCCTGCTTTTCCTCATTTGACTCAATTAGCATACGAGGAGTCTCTCATGAAAAATCAGCTCAATTAGTTGAGCAAGGGAGAAAAGGCTAGCAGCAACCAAAATATATTTAACCTCCGGTCCAAGAAGAAAGTTGGGATGCCCGATGTTCTTGAGCAGCCTACCAGAGTGGGGACTCCCGCTAAAGATATGGAAAACAAAAAGGATAAGAAACTTCGATCCTGCTCTCCAGTAGTCCAAGATCCTTTTACTGAAGTAAAAGAAATCCCAAAGCCACCTTCTCTTTTATTTTTGAGCGTGAAATTCAAAAAATCAGAATCCCTGTACCCCTCTCTGAAATGGTCAAACATGAAGATTTCAAAAGGAGCCTCTCCAAGCTATTGCAGTCTAAACTCTCATATAGTTTCACAGACTCAATTAACTTGCAAGATGAAAGTCCTGCAGTCATACTAAGCCCTATGGTGGAAGACAAAGATGATTCATCCCCTCCCTTCTACACAACCCTGAACATACATGACAAAGGGTTGCATAACTGTTTGAGGGCCTCCCATAATCTCATGCCTAAAACTTTCATGGAAGAACTTGGGTTGGAGGTCACAAAATCTTACCATGAATTGTATTCCTTTGATTCTAGAAGAGTCCAATGTTTATGAGTCATCAAATATCTGGTGGTAACCCTGTTTCGGCTGCCCATGAAAAGTGTGGTTATGGACATTGTAGTAGCTGATGTTCCCCCAAAGTTTGGAATGTTGTTGTCAACATCTTCGATAAAAAGACTTGGAGTAACCTTGCAAATGGACCTCAAATATGCCACTATTCCTATGTTCAGGGGGGAGCATAGAATACTTTACAGGGAAGCCCAGTTGGCATATATTATTAGTGTTGAAACAAACCCCATCAACCATCCTATATTTGCACTTGACACTAAACTAGGGTCTACTTTGTTGCATCTCACTAATACTCCTGGAGCCCCTCCTGAAATCAGAAAAGGCCCATTTCTTATCATGAAATTCCTCCTCCAACTACTTTTGTATGGAATATGTTCTTCGATGGGGCCTCTTCTAGTGAAGGTGTTGGTGCCAAAGTGGTTTTTGTGTCACCATGTCAGGAAACCATATCCCTGTCATACAAGCTAGAGTTTGAAACTACCAATAATGTGGCTGAATATGAATCTCTTGTTTTAGGTTTAAGGGCTACAAAGGAAATGAGAATTGAAGAGGTAACAATGTTTGGAGATGCTAAGTTGATAGTCCAACAGGTTAGAAATGGTTATCGGGTTAAGAATCCTCGACTCAGAAGTTACAAAAATGAGGTTTGGGACTTAATTGACATTTTCTTTTTAGCCTTCAACATTTCATTCATTCTAAGGGAGGAAAATACTTTGGCTGATTCCCTAGTTGTCTCAGCTAGACAGCTTAGAATCCCTCTGCCACCCAGGTTCAAATATGATGTTGAGATAAGATATAGGCCCCATGTACTGGAAAATATCAAGCATTGTAAGGTATTTGAAGATGATCTTGAAATCATAAAATTTCTTGAGTTTTTTGATGAGTTCTCTATGTTACACATTGATTAGGACCATGACCCTGAAGGTGACTCTCACCCTGAGGTGTTTTTAAATAAAATTGCTAATCATCATATTGTGCAGTTTCCTAGCAATCACATTCCAAAGGGACTAGTTCCTTTAGAAAGATTGTTCGATGGGAATGATGTGGAAGTAAAGGGTAATGTTTCAAATGGGGATGCTAATGTAACTGAGTGCAACATTGGCACATAGGAGGAGAAAATGTTTATCAAATTTTTAGGTAGTCTCACAAAGGAGAAAAGGACCGAGTATGTTGAGTTATTAAGGGAATTTGTTGATGTGTTTTCTTGGACTTATGAAGATCTCAAGACATACGACACATTTTTCATCGAGCACAAGATCCCACTAAAAGAGGATGCCAAGCCATTTAGGTAGAAGATAAGACAAATCAATCCTATGTTGTTGCCTATCATGGAAAAAGAAGTAAAGAAGTTGTTGGACACCCAAATCATTGTCCCTTTAAGATATTCTGAATGGGTGGCCAATTTAGCCCCAGTGAGGAAGAAAAGTGGAGAAATCAGACTCTATGTTGATTTCTGAAAACTGAATAGAAGCTCAAACAAGGACAATTACCCCTTGCCCAAGATGGAACATATATTGCAAAGGGTAACAAGAGCATCCAGGATTTCCATGATTGATGGATTCTTTGACTACAATCAGATTTCTGTCCTGCTAGAGGATAGAGAAAAGACAACATTCACTACTCCTTGGAGTACATTTATGTACGCCAAAATGCCCTTTGGTTTGATGAATGCAGGGGAAACCTTTCAACAAGCCATGGATATTACTTTCATTGGAGAAAGGGACAAGTTTGTGGTCATCTATTTGGATGACATCACAATCTTCTCCAAGTCTGACAAAGAGCATCATGGACATTTAAAAAGGGTTTTCCTGAAGTGCAGGAAGTTTGGCCTCTCCTTAAACCCCAAGAAGTCTCTATTTTCCATGAAGGAGGGAGAGTTGTTGGGCCACATAGTATCAGCGAAAGGGGTCATGATTGATCCCAATAGAGTTGAAGCAATCCAAACCCTGTCACTCCTGAGATCTAGAGAACAAGTCCAGGCTTTTCGAGGAAAAATTAATTTTTTGAGGAGGTTTGTTTCCAACTTTGTTGAGATGATAAATCTTATAACAGTCATGTTGAGGAAGGGACATGAATTTAAGTGTATTGTTGAGTCTCAAAATTCCTTTTATCAGATAAATAAATCCTTTACTGAAGCTCTTGTGCTTATCAGTCCTGATTACTCAAAGGATTTCCTTATTTTCTCTTTTGCTTCATTTGATACTGTTGGAGCTATCTTCTTGCAAAAAAATGTTGAGGGTTTGGAGCAGCCTATTTATTTATTTAGTTAGGCATTGAGAGATGCAGATATCAAATATGACATTATGGAGAAGCAGGCTTATGCCTTAGTGAAAGCTCTCAAATCTTTCAGGGTCTATGTCTTTCATTCAAAAATCATTGCATATGTCCCTTCTGTTGTAGGAAAATCTCCCTGCAGACAGGTAGATTGCCTCAAAGAGCTAGAACTTAACTCTAAGACAAAAAATGATTAGCGTGGACACTGACTTCCTTTCAAACCCATACAAACTAACACATGAGAAACAAGGAGAACAATAGTACCTTTTTATCGATGTTTGTCCCTGCACACTCCAAATCGAGCTCCAAACTCTCGCTCCTCGCTGAGTCCTGTAGACAAACAAAGTACGACCACTTCCTACTCTATTGATGTTAGCTTGAAAATAGATCTATCTATCGACGATAAGTTCATGTAATATCAGACAAAAACTAGAAAGAAACAGGCCAAACATGTCATGTTAATGAGAATAACGACAGCAATACTTACAATCGTAGATGCGAATGCGACAACTTCCTCGAGTCCTCTTTGTCTAAACCTTGCTCGAAAGATCCACAACTTGGATGAAGGCAACTTCACTGATCACTCTCCTTTGATTGAATGTGTGTTTCCTATGAGATCATAGGTTTCATGCTAGCAATTCTTCCTCTCATTCCAGCACCACTTATGAGATCATAAGTTTGGTGTGATTCTCTCTTTTCCGTCCTCTTTCACCATTAGAAAGCTTTCTTATATAGCCTTGGAGAGGCTCAAAAACTTGAGATATCCTTGGGGAAGGTGAGGATTTTCCTCCTTCAGTTGAGGATCTTCCCTAAGATCATGGCTAGACTAGGGATTTGAATCCAACTGCCTTCCAAGAATGAAAAGATCCTTCCCCCATTCATCTCAACCACTTAAATAATGTCCATAATAGGTAGCGCTCCCTCAAAAGGACCATCAGAGCATTGTAGCGCTCCCTAGTAGGCTTTAGGGGGGCGCCAACGCTCTCAAAATCCATAGAGATCCCTCAAAAGGGCCAGAGGAGCTTTATAATCCTCCCAGACAGTGTAAGGGGGAGCGTCGATGCTCCTAGGAGAGGTATAGGGGAGCACTCTCCTCCAAAAGATAGTTTTTTGAGTGTTTTTCAGATGGCAAAAGGTTCATGAGCCTGCTGACTCATTTCTCCTCTTCCAAATCAAATGTTTGAGGTGTTTAAAGTGTCTTTCTCATGTCATTATAGGCACGACATAGGCATCATGGCAGTATGCTTCCTTGACACTTGCAACACTTGTGAGAAAAATGCGACACTTGCGACACTTGTAATGACGACACTTGCGACACTATCAAAGTGATTAATTTTGACGTGTAACACCTTCAGCTACTTTGAAGGAGATCCTAATTCAACTAGACATAGATGGAAGGAAGAGTAGATGGATCACTCGAATCCTTGAGTTTGATCTTGAAATAAATCCCACCAAGTTGATTAAAGGTCAGTGTTAGCTAAGGTGTTGGTTGAATCTAATTGTAAAGTGTTGGGGGTTAACTTCAATAACACTTGCTCGAAAATTCAGTAGGATGAGTTGTCTAATGGAAGTCCTCAAGACAATCCTCCATTAGCACAATGCACCTAGTATGGAGACATTATATATTTTCTACAAAAGTTAAAGCCTCCTGATGGAATGGGGAAGAGTAAGGAAAGAGATTTAAAGCTCAAAGAAATCAGGTATTGCCTTATTAACCTGGTCTTGTATTGGAAAGACCCTCTTGGACTGCTTCTAATATGTCTAGACCCATAGGAGGCCTAAGAGATTATGTCTGGATTTCATGACAGCCTATGTGGGGGACACCATTTATGGAAAACCACAGTTCAAAATTTTTTTAGGGCTGTGTACTACTGGCCCACCTTATTCACTGACATCTGTAGAAAGGTCAGAGCCTGCATCAAATGCCAAAAGTTCTCAGGAAAGCAACAACTCAAATCTCTGCCACTAAATCTTGTACTAGCTTCAGGACCCTTCAAACAATGGGGGTTCGACTTCATTTGGGAAATTCATCCTACTTCAAGTGGCCATCATAGGTGGATTTTAACTACAACAGATTATTTCACCAAATGGATAGAATCTATCCCCACCAGGAGTGCTTCCCACAAATTTATCATCATATTCCTGGAGGATATCATAGCAAGGTTTGGCGTCCCAAATAGAATTATCACTGATACCACTGCATCTTTCAAGTCTGAGCCCCTAGTTAGATTCTGTGAGAAGTTTGGGATTTCACTAATTCACTCCATTCCCTATTATCCTCAAGGCAATCGAATGGACAAATATTCTAATAACAGTCTAATAAATCTCATCAAAGATTTTTAGAAGACAATAAGAAGGCCCGGGATTCAATACTCAAATTTGATTTGTGGGTTGATCGAGTGACAACCAAAAGGTCCTTGGGCACCTCCCCTTTCCAACTTGTTTATGGGACAGAAGTTGTATTTCCCATTCATCTGGCTGTACCTATAGAAAAATTATTTCAATATTATGAGGGAGAGGCAGACGATATGGTCATAAGAATTTATCAACTAGTGGAAGTGCAACAGACTAGAGAGCAGGTAGTGGATAGAGCTCACAATCATCAGCAAAAGATCAAGCAGGCCTTTGACAGGAAGGTCAGAAAAGAGGAATTCAAGCTGGGAGATCTAGTGCTTAAGTGGGATTCCCCTAGGCTTGATAGAGGAAAACACGGCAAGTTCAACACCATCTAGATTGGGCCCTTCAAGATCTCTGAAGTATTCTTGAACAACACCTACAGGTTCCAAGATTTGAAGGGTGAAGAAGTTTTCAATGGCTCTATGAATGGGCATTTCCTGAATAAATGTTTTTTTTGAGCCTTAAGTGGTTCTTCTATTGCTGTAAATATTGTTTTTTGTATGTTTTCAGTTTCAGTAAGGGAATCCATAGCCCAACAAAAAGGCAATGATGCTAAAAAAAGAGTTCTTGGTAGCACTCAGGGGGTGTTCCATCCCCCATGGAGCCTAATGTTATCATAGAAACATGTATGGTGTGTTTTCCTTATGAATGGCCCTCCTTTGGAGAAAAAAGGGAAGAAATGAGTAAAAAAAACCCACTTATCCTAAGTTTGGGGCGCAAAATACACATTGTGCTAAGAAACAAGTAGATCTGGGTGAGCAGAATATGCGTGCCTAGATCTGCGGTTGGGATTCAATTCCAGTCCCACCCACCTCTCTTCCTTTAATGCAAGAGGAGGGGAGGGGAACCGATATAGGTGTTATTGGGCATGTGGATCTAAGTGGTTAGAATATGCATCCCAAGATCTACGGTTAGGGTCCAATTCCGGAGCCCTCCCCACCCCCATCATTCTGCCTTTAATGGGCGGGGAGGGGGTCCAATGTGAGGGCGCTCAAGTTTCAACGACCGATATTTAAGCACCCATATCGACGACTGAGGTCTCATTCTGAATCCCCTTGTCATTCTGCCTTTAATGGGGGGAATCCGATATGGGTAGTTTCATGTGGGTCCCCCCTAAATCCACTTAATGCTTCTTCCTTCGCTTACCACCTTCACTTCCTGGTGACAAATGTTCCCCACTCTGCCTCTCCTATTCCACTATCACATCTCCCACTTCCTTCCTAACTTTCACCATCGCACACCTGTCCTCCACTCTCCCAAGTGTCATGGCCCCATTCCCTTCGTCCCTCTTATTTCCCGACACTTGTGCCCCTATGCTCCATGCCACTTCCACCTAATTCATATCCATATTCCCGTGGCAGTCCTCGTCTGGTGTCATAGCCCCCGTTCTCCTCCACCTAGTACTTCCACTTCAGCACCCCTCGTCTCTCCTCCACATTGTTGGCACCATCGCCCTCCCCATCAGATCCTCATTCATGTTTGCAGGCCAGACCCCCTCATAGAAATCCAATGAAGCAGCAGTGTCCAAGGAAAGGCCTCCATGTTTTCTAAGAAGCAGAGTTGACTAGGCCTTACCTAATACCAAGAAAGCAATTAATAAGGTGGTTAACAGTGATTGAACGTTGTCTCCTTCCATAAATAGAGGGACATAAAGAGACAAAGCACAAAAGGTGACTATCAGTCTATCCTGACAAAGATTGCATCTGACAGCCAACTGCATGGGCAGTCTGAACAACATCTTCATGCACATCTTGACAAGGAAAATTTCCTGTGCAAAGCTTTGAACTCATGATACGATCATGCCTTCAGAGGTTCATCTAGCTCCTAGTATTTAGAGGCATTGTTTCCATTTTTGTTGGTATCGATGGTAGAGCTGAGCTCCCTATTGTAAAGTTTTGATGAAGCATTGGTTTCCCTGGTTATGTATATGTATGTGAGACTTCTTGTTTAATGACAGTCAACTTACTACTCCATCTTGTTTCCATCTAATACTGAGAGAGTTCATTTTTTACTGATTCACATGAATCATTGTGACTGTGTTATGATAAATGTTTTATGGTAATGTTGCTATGATTTCTTTTAGTGTTTTTATAATTTGAATATAAGAAGTTCTTGTGTTTAAGTTCTTCCTCTTTGGGCTTTTGGAAGCTTTATTCCTACATCATACCTTTACATTTTCCCATCGAAGTCTTCCTCCTACTCACCCTTACTGCAACTTACTGTCCGAAGTTAAACTAAGACCTCACTTGTCCATGCATAGCCTAGTCCAGGATTCTGAGTTCAAATGATATTGTTCTGAGTCTGTTCTCTTTCGATCACCCTTATAAATAAATTGTGACATACAAACTGATGGGTATCAGAATTACTCCTGCTACAATCCAAGAGTGACATATGGTGCTAACAACTCAGATTTTCAATAAATATCCAACCCCAAATTTAGATCCTCTTTCCTATGATGCCGCATCAAAGTGCCAAATCCCAAACAAGTATGGGTGGCCTTTAAATCCTTATATGCTTAGAGACTTGTGCAATTTTTTGTTCTCCCAAATCATAATAGAGTTACATACTCTAACTTGTTTTGTGGGATGGTCTTCAAATATAACCAAATTCCTATTCTTCCAAACCTCCCAACAAATTAAACAGGGGATTCCTTTCCAATTATCCTTTACCCTTATCCATTTCTATTAACTATCCACAATCCAACCTTCTTTCCTACTGGACAATTTAATTTCTACCTACCATCAGTGCTTCCACTTCCTTCCAAACAATTCCATCACTGACTTAACCACCGACACTCCATTCACTTCAAGAATTCTCTGGATTTTCAAGATCCTTCTAAAGACCTCGATAAAAAGGAGGCGACTATAATTGTCTTGAAATAAATTGGAAAATCATTTTGTAGTTTTATTGAATTATGTGTTGAGTTATTTTGTCTGCCTACTTCACCATGGTATCAGAGCAAGGCTAGCAATGTGAGTAGTGAGTGCCATGAGATTTGGATGTTGTGTATCAAGTTGCCCTGGGTGTTGTAAGGTTGAGAGTATGTTATGCATTGTGTTGAGAAGAAGATGCTGCAATTGATGAGGATCTGCAGAACCCGAGAAGAGGCCACAAATCAAGGAAAAGAGAGCCTCATGTGCATTGCATTGAGGAGAAGTGCATGTTTTGCCACAGAGATGAGGGTGAAAATTGATCTACGGAGGCAGAGGTAGAGTTGGGGAATCAAATGGAAAGACAATGGGGTGAGTACGCAGGAGAGGACTATCGTGATTAGAAAACCACTCTGCATCGTACACTCTTTCTAAGCCTTTCCAGAAAGCTCCCGAGTCAGCATGGCATCATGATATGTTTGATGATCAGATGACCAGTGATGCAGTAAATTCTAATAGACTTCTGAAAATTAAGACTGGAACAAAGGGTTGGAGAGATACAAGGACTAGGAGAAGGAATCAGATCATTCACGAGCTAAGAAACATTGGATTCTGGTAGCATTTTGAGCAGATGGTAACATTCGGTGCTTGTAAGACCAGATCTATGGCTGAGATATTTTTTCCTCTATATTTGCACTTCCTTTTGAAAAATTAGAGAAATGTCAAATAATTAAATTAGTGTGTTTTCCTTCGATATGTGTTTGCCAAAACTTCACTAAAGAGATTCAAGTTATTCTTAGCCAGGATTGTGATCTTGTGATATGATGTTAACTGTATTTTTTATTAGGTTGTCGCCATTGAAGTCTGCATCTGCATACTGTCTCTCTAAAATCATAGTGGCACATATTGATAAGATAGGAAACGACCTTGTTATTTGTGGATGTATTATATTATTGTATAGATTTGAAGGTCGTAAGAACAATGTTGAGGGGTGTTGAGTATATTCTACTTATTTTTCAACAAAAAGAATGGCATCAGGAATGTATCACCAACTTATGATTCCAATATTTGTTGGGAAAAGTTATGATAATTGGGAATTTAGAATGAAATTAGCATTTGATTCATATGAGCTATCAGATATATTAATGAATCGTTATACTGAACCATAAGATGAGTCTATTTTGAGGGTTGATGAAAAGAAAGAGCTTGATGAAAACAGGAAAAAGAATAAAAGGGCTTTGAAAATAATTGGACAAGCGTTGTACAATTCGGTTGTTGGAAGGATTAAACCAGCCACTACAACCAAGAAAGCATGGGACATTCTAGAGATAGCATATCAAGGCACTAGCAAGGTAAAATTTCCAAACTCCAATCACTTAGAAGGGAATTTTAAAACCTGCAAATGAAAGATTCTGATTAAATAGAATATCTTGCATATCGTGTTACTGATTTGGCTAATCAAATAAGGAAAAATGGTGATGATCTAGAAAATGAAAAGGTTGTAGGAAAGGTTTTAAAAGGTTTTCCTAGAAAATTTGATGCAATTGTTGTGGTAATTGAAGAATCTAAATATTTGACTACATATTCTATGGATGAGTTGTTTGGCTCCTTGAAAAGTTATGAAGATAGGTTGAAAAAGAATGACAACACCTCATTGAAGCATGCATTCAAAACACAAATGAAATTTGGCAGAGGAAGAGGAAGAGTAAATCCAGGATTCAGAGGAAGAGGAAGAAATAATTTTCAAAGAGAAGAAAGAAAGAATCAAGACCCAGGAGGAGGGAGAAATCAAAGTTTTAGCTCAAGGGAAATAAATCACAATCATGCATCACAAAGTTATGACAAATCAATTATTCAATTTTATTATTGCACGAAGTATGGTCACTTTGCAAATGAGTGCCAAAAGAATCAAACAGATATGAGAAATCATAATGCACATTTCTCTGGGAGTAGTTCTGAGACATTGTTTATTACATGTGGTGTAGCTCAAGAAAATGCAAGTAACATTTGGTTTATTGATAGTGGTTGTAGTAACCATATGAATGGAAATAAAGGGTTGTTTGATGATTTGTATACATCAGTTAAAGCAAAAATTAAATTGGATAATGATAATATTTTAGAAGTCATGGGAAAATGTGCAATCAATGTAATAACAAATAGTGGAAAGAAAATCATTCCTGACGTTTATTTTATGCCTGGTTTGAAGCATAATCTCATAAGTGTGGCACAACTTACTAAAAAGAGTTATAGATTTTATTTTTTGAATAATGTATGCACTATATTTGATATTCCTCCTAGTAAAATGGTGATTGCAAAGATTAAAATGATAGACAACAGAATGTTCCCACTTCACATGAAAAGTGAGATGATGGAGAAGATTGGAGCAAGTTTCAAGGCATAAAGTCAATATCAATAATGGATATGAAACTTGAGGTATGGCCATACAAACTTTAAAGGATTGTGTTTATTGAAAATAAATGAAATGGTAAGAGTTTTACCACCTATTCAAGCACCAATAAGTTCATGTGAAAGTTGTATTTTGGGCAAGCAACATAGGAAAATCTTTCCAAAAGAGATGTCATATGGAGCTTTGGCACCTTTAGAAATTATGCATACAAATTTATGTGGTCCGATGAAAACACCATCATTAGGGGGGAGCATATACTTTCTAACATTCATTGATGACTATAGTAGAAAAACATTGGTTTATTTCCTCAAACATGAATTTGAAAAATTTGACAAGTTTAAGGAATTCAAGGCATTCGTTGAGAAACATAGTGGCCTATCTATTAATATATTAATATCAGATAGAGGAGGAGAATACAAGCCAAATGATTTTCTGGAATTGCAGGTATCATGGAATAAAGAAGCAATTCACTACAAGCTATACACCTCAACATAATGGTGTTGCAGAACAGAAGAATCATACAATAATGGAGATGGAAAGAAGCATGTTGAAAGCCAAGAATCTATCTAATGAATATTGGGGTAAAGATGTAGCTTGTGCAGTGTATATATTTAATAAGAGTCCAACAAAGATTACGAGGGACATGATTCCTTAACAAGCGTGGAGTGATAATAATCATAGTGTTTCTCATTCTAAAGTATTTGGTTGCATTGCATATGCACATGTGCCTAAACAAACAAGTAGTAAATTGGATGATAAAAGTGAAAAATGCATTTTTATTGGTTATGATGAACAATCTAAGGCATATAAGTTATTTAATCCTATAACCAAGAAGTTCATTGTAATTAGAGATGTTGTATTCAAAGAGTAAGAATCATGGGATGGCAATATAGACAAGACAGTTACAGGTACAACAATACCATATGAAGAACAAAGAGACAAAGGTCAACGAGAACAATCAAATGAGCAAGGAGGAATACCATCAAGAATTCCACAAGAAGAAAACTCACAAAGGGAAGTTGATCAAGGAGAAACATCAAGTCCACAAGTAAGCTATGACTCAAATCCTACACTTGAATCATTAAGTTCAAGATTACGAGTCAAAAAGACTAGAAGCTTGCAAGAAATATATGATCAAGGAGATATGATAGATTCACAATCCATTTTTTCTCTATTTACTAAAGATCATATATATTTTGAGGATGCAATTAAGGAAGAACATTGGATTAATGCAATGAATGAATAAATGGAATCTATTAAGAAAAATGATACATGGGATCTAGTTGATTTACCTAAGGAGAAAGAATGCATAGGTGTGAAATGGGTGTATAAAAATAAATACAAGGCAAATGGAGAAGTTGACAAGTATAGGGCAAGATTAGTAGCTAAAGGATTTGCACAATAATATGGAGTTGATTACAATGAAACATTTTCACCCGTAGCAAGGCTTAACACAATTAGGATGGTACTAGCTATTGCAACTAAACACAATTGGAAAGTTTATAAAATGGATGTCAAATCAGCCTTCTTGAATGGATATTTAGAAGAAGAAGTCTATGTGCAACAACCACCAAGATATGAAGTAAAAGGAAAAAAAGACAAGGTTTACATGTTAAAGAAGGCACTTTATGGATTGAAGCAAGCACCAAGGGCTTGGTATAGCAAGATAGATTCATACATGATAAAAAATGATTAAATAAGAAGCACTAGTGAGGCTACACTATACACCAAAGTCAATGAACAAGGTCATATCTTGATTGTTTTCCTATATGATGATGATTTGATCTATATAGGTAATCTCTCTATTGATATGTTTAAATCAGCAATGAAGAAGGAATCTGAGATGACAGACTTGGGGTTAATGGAATATTTTCTTGGCATTGAAGTCACACAAAATGATAAAGGCAGTTTCATCTGTCAAGGTAAATATGCAAAAGATATTTTTAAAAGGTTTAGAATGATAAAATCCAGTCCAGTTTCTACACCTGTGGAATTTGGCACAAAACTAAGTAGAGAACAAAATGAGATGGATTTTGATTCAACCGTATTCAGAAAATTGGCTAGAAGTTTAATGTATCTCGCCGCAATTAGGCCAGATATAATGTATGGAGTTAGTCTGATTTCTAGTTTCATGGACACACCAAAGAATTCACATTGGAAAGTATGAAAAGGGTTATTAAGATATATTGTAGGAACTATGAATCATGGCATACTGTATTCTACTTCAAATAATTTTCACTTGGTTGGATACACAGATAATGATTTTGTAGGAATCATTGATGACAAAAAGAGCACATATGGATATGAATTTCATCTTGGAACATGAGTTACGGCATGGGAAACAAAGAAGCAACCAATAGTGACAATCTCATCAGCTGAAGCAGTGTATGTAGCAGGTACATCAACAACATGTCAAGCATTTTGGATGTGAACAATATTGAAGGATCTAATGCATAATCAAGAGGAGACTACTACAATCTATTGTGACAACAAGTCCACCATTCCACTATCAAAGAATCATGTTTTTCACAAGAGGACAAAGCATATTGACAAGAGATATCACTTCATTCGAGAACTTGTCAACAATGGAGAAATCATCCTACAACATTGCAGATCAAAGGAGAAACTTCCAGACATATTTACAAAGGATTTACCACAAGACGAATTTGAGTAAGAGAAGCTATGGGAATTATAAATATTGATGTAATTAGTAGTAGAAATTAGGGGGGAGTGTTGGAAAATTTAATTTCTACCTAACACCAACGCTTCCACTGCCTTCTAGACAATTCCATCACCGACTTAACCACCGACACTCCAGCTTCTTCATGAATTCTTTGGATATTCAGGATCCTTCTAAAGGAATCTATAAAAAGGAGGCGACTGTAATTGTCTTGCAAGCAATTGGAAAATCAATTTGTAGTTTGATTGAATTTTCTGTTGAGTTCTTGCCTCTGCTCACTTCATTGAAAACTATTGTCCAATTTTAATTATTTTGTTATAGTCTTCCAAATACAATTTATGAAACTATAATCCCCAAAAATATGGGACATATTTTCCTCACTGTTCCCACACAAAACACATAAACTAGGACAAAAAATACCCATTTTGTTCAAGTTTTCCTGAGTAAGTATTCTCTGTTCCAGCAATAACCAGATAAACAGTTTTACTTTTAAAGGAAAATGCCACTCCCATATCTTTGAATACCAGTATTTTGTTTCTTCTTCATTACTCTCCAACACTTGAACTTTATAGGATTGTTTGACATTTACTTGTCCTTTTTTTGTATCCCAAGACCACAATAACCTATATTTCTCCTAATTAAGTTCAATTCCAGAACTCATCAATCCTTTAATGTAATTGGTTCATTCATCTTTTAGACCTCCTTCCAACCCTAAAGATTTTGCCTTTTTCCACCTTGTAAAAATAAGTCCCTCTAGAACATTAGTCCCTTCTTGTGCAAGGTAATCAATCCCTTGTGCCTTCAAAGTTAAAATAACATTCCTTGACAATTTATAAAAAGTGTGCAACCCAACCATAGGTTCAACTCCAATTCTAATGTACCTCCCATTCCCTAGCTTCCACACCAACTAATCTGTTATTATAGATAATAAAGAGGTGAGGGTCTCCAAATATTTGAAGTACCATTCTAGTTTTTTCTCCCCTTCCTGAACCACTCCTCAATAGTTTTCTTTTTAATATATTTTTTCACTATCACTTAATGCCAAATACTAGGCATCATAATACATCTACACACATTTTTTTCCACCAAATCTTTCCCAAAGATAAAGACATTTTCTATACCACACCCACCAGTCTCTTTTAGTTTTGCAATATTTTTCAAGTTTATCAGATGCATTCCTATTGGCATGTTTATAGGAAGAGTGTGCTTGTCATTGTTGGGAAGAACATAAGGCAAAGAAGAAGGTGAGAAATCTCAGGAGGAAGAGCTACAGTGGTCATTGGATCACCATTCAAAAGAAGCTTGAATTGAATACCCGAAAATCGTTGGATCATTCTAAGTGGAAGTAAATGATAAGCTAGAAGAGAAGCACCAAAGATAGATCAAGCCATCGATTTAAGAACATGATCGATGAACAACATTTGGTTCACGTTAAAATTTGCGAGGAGGTTACTATTCGGGGAATCTCACTTCGAGAGAATTGGCAACTTGAAAGTCGAATTACCCGAAGCTCGAAATTGGAAATGAATAAGGACCATCAGATCTGGCGAAAATGCGATGACCGTTAGATTAGGGAGAAACACGTCAGCATACCACATCTAGAAGGACATGTGGCAGACCAAGTTGGAAGACGACATCAGAAGATCACATCAGCAAGGACACATGGCGCAACCAGACAATGAAAAGTGTCAAGTTGAATCGACATTTTAGGTACGTAAAAATCAAGAATCTAAGTGACACGTGGCAACTACTTGGATCATGACATGTCATCAAGTGACGTAAGTAAGTTACATCACTTCGAGAGTTTTAATTCAGTATTTTTACCACCAACACTTGCCCAAAGTCTTGAAGTTCTGAATGGCGAAGTATCGAAGTGGACACGAAACGTCTGATATGAATATCACTTTGGGAGCATTCTCGACCATCGATCTACTATAGTGGAAGGATAGTGTAAGTGGAAGTATTAACCGACAGCAAGTGGTCTCCACCACTTATGAATTACTCAGCAGGTGATCACTCTGGAGGAAAATGGAGCAATGATTATCCTAAATTCCCAAAGTCCTGAACACTAAAGACCCGAGGGCCAAAGAAGATCCAGGCCGTCGATTTCAAGAAGGAAGTGTGGCAAAAATCTATGCAGTTCAGAGAAAAATACTATGGGAGATAGCGAAGGAAGTGATGTTGAGATTTTAAATCCCCGAATCCTAAAGAACCAAAGGAGTTGAGGACCATCGATTTATAGGAGGACACACGTCAATAGATCATGAACTCCTGGCACAAAATACTCTGAAGGAAAGTAGAGAGTGAAAGCATCGAAGCCTCGAAGTGAATCTCAAACGTTGACTAAGAAGGGTGCCAATGACCGTCGATCAGGTCTTGGTCGAAAGTGTCGACGTCCTGAAGTAGAATAGAGATGTTGATTTGAGGAGGACACACGACAGGAATCTGTGGACTCCGGCTAAA
This sequence comes from Picea glauca, assembly GCA_000966675.3. Lineage (NCBI taxonomy): Eukaryota > Viridiplantae > Streptophyta > Pinopsida > Pinales > Pinaceae > Picea > Picea glauca. The sequence goes on along the minus strand of JZKD02S1935417.1, from coordinate 108,080 downwards.
AGAGTTATGGGAGAGCGTGAAGGTTGAGAATTGAAATTGCCAAAACCCAGTGTAATATTCCAGATATAAAAGGTATGCAGAAAAAAAGTAAAATGCTAGAAATGGAATATGAACAACAATATAACCAGAATAACACCACAATAATACTAAAATGATAATAGAATAACACCAGAAAGAGCACTTCAATTATTTACAGAATTTTTCATGGGACTCTTCGTGGGGGGCAACCTCCAGTCAAGAAGAGCTCTATTACAATAACATCCAAGCTAGGGTTCTCATACCCTCGACTCCTATTTATACTAAATATGTCTATCAAGAGAACCATCTAGAGGAAGATCCTTCTAGAAGACGAAGCTTCTATTAGGTCTTCTTACATTCGACTTATTCTACCTTATTGCAAGGCATTATTAATATTGACCTTTATTACATCATAATGCATTGTTCTACCTATGTAAGGGGTTAGGTCCCTAACATGTCCTCCCACTTAAAAACAACCTTTTCCTCAAGGCTTGAGATGTGGAAATTGTTGCAGAATGGTAGCCAGTTCCCAAGTGGCATCTGGTGGAGTTGTATCTCTCCACTAAACTAACACTTCCTTGATGGTGACATAGGTGATGCTCACACTGGTCTAAAACTGCTTGTGGCTGTAGCCAAAAGGAGCCTTCTTCATCCAACTCGGGAAGGTTGGTTTGAGTTTGGCACTTAGTTCCAATAGCCTTATTCAAGCACAAAACATGAAAAATAGGATGTAGCTTAGAATGACTACGCAAAGCTAACTAATAGGCCACTTGTCCCACATGCTTGAGAACTGTTTAAGGACCATAAAATTTGGGTGCCAACTTCTGACAATGGTCATCCTGGAGGGAATTTTGTTTGTAAGGTTGCATTCGAAGAAAAACCTTATCCCCTTTTGTGAATAAACATTCAAAGAGACCTTGATCTACTTGTTCCTTCATGTGATTCTGAGCCATGACCAAATTATCTTTGAGGGTACGGATAATAACCTCTCGAACTATAAGCGTTTGGTCAACTGCCTGGACCTTCGAGACACCTGGTAAATATGAGAGAACTGAAGGTGGGTTTTGTCCATATATCTCTTCAAAGGAGTCATGCGTGTATTTGTATGGTATGAAGTGTTGCACCACCATTCAACTAGGGGTAACCATTGAGCCCACTAATTTTTCTTTTCTGATGAAAAACACCTCAAATATGTTTCCAAACACTTGTTGAAAACTTTAGTTTGACCATTCGTCTAGGGATGATAAACTATGTTGAGATTCAATTGGGTGCCTTGTATCTTGAATAGTTCTTAACAAAAATTGTTGGTGAAAGTTGGGTTGCAATCCGAAACAATAGAATGCGTCATGCCATGAAGCTCCAAGACCTGATCCATGAAAAGTTGAGCCACTGTGGATGCTGTAAATGGGTTTTGAAGAGCACATAAAAGAGCATACTTGGAAAGGAAATCAACTACCACCATCATGACTGATTTATTACCCGATTTAGGTAATCTTGTAATAAAATCCATAGAGATATCCTTCCAAATAGCAGGTGGAATTGGAAGTGGTTGTAGTGTGCCAGGATATTTGGCTATTCCTCCCTTGTTACGCTGACACACATCACATTCGAACACAAAATTATGAACGTTTTGTTTCATACCATCCCAGAAAAAAGAACGTTTGACCCTGTCATAGGTTTTGGTAAACCCAGAGTGCCCAGCTGTGGGTGTAGCATGAAGCTCAGAAAGCACTGTAGATTTAAGTTTTCATTGTTTACTTAAATACAAATGACTTGTGTATCAAATCTCATCATGGAGCCATGAGTACCCTGGGGAAAACGGAGAATTGGACTGCAATTCTTGTATCAGATATGAAATTTTGGGATCATGTAGCCATTCTTGGCAAACGACTTAGAGCCAATCTAGTACAATGAAGGAGAGAGAAAAAAGGGAGCCTTCATCTTCATATTTTTGGGAAAGTGAATCAGCCACCACATTGTCTTTTCCTTTCTTGTAAATGATCTCATAATCATATCCAAATATCTTAGTCACCCATTTTTGTTTCTCTAGGAAGGAAATGTGTTGTTCTAGAAAATACTTGAGGCTTTGATGGTCTGTCTTAATTTGGAAGCATTACCCCAATAGATAAGGGCACCACAAATCAACAACACGAAGAATGCCAAAATTTCCTTTTCATAGATTGATTTTCCCAAATTTCATTCAGACAATTGTTTGTTGGTAAAGGCCAAAGGTCGACCCTCTTGCATAAGGACAATGCCAATACCTTTCCCTGAAGCATCATATTCCAGGACAAAGGTATTTGTGAAATCAGGAAAGGATAGGACTAGAGTGGTGCACATGGCCATCTTCAAGGTTTGAAAAGCCTGAGCAGCTGTTGGGGTCCAAGTGAAATAATTCTTTTTAAGGAGTGTCGTGAGAGGTGTTGCAATATTTCCATAATTATTAACAAACTTGAGATAATAACCTGTTAGACCCAGAAATCCTCACAAGATTTTGAGAGTATTTGGGTGAGGCCAATCTTTCATATCTTCAATATTTTTAGGATCGACCCTGATGCCATTCTTTCCAACAAGATAACCCAAGTACTCAACTTTGGAGGCGACAAAAGAACATTTAGATTGTTTTAGGAAAAAATGGTGCTGAGAAAGTAGACAGAGAAATCAATCCACATGAGCAAGGTGGTCTGTCCAGGTTTTTCTATAGATGAGGATATAATCAAATAAAACTATTACAAAATGGCTAAGAAAGGGGAGAAGAACATGATTCATGAGGCTTTAGAAGGTGGAGGGGGCATTACACAAGCCAAAGGGCATGATAAAAAAATCATAGTGGCCCTCATGAGTTCTAAAGGAAGTCTTAGGAATGTCTGCCTCTTTCATATAGATCTGGTGGTAGCCAGAACGAAGATCAATTTTAGTAAATAAATGGGCGCCACTCAATTCATCCAAGAGGTCATTAATGATAAGAGTGGGAAATTTGTCTTTAATGGTGAGTTTGTTTAGGGAATGAAAGTTAGGACACATGTGCCAAGTGCCTTCTTTCTTCAGGACCATAATCAAAAGAGAAGAGTAGGGGATTTTATTAGGGTGGATAATGCATGTGTTAAGCAGTTCTTGAACCATTTTATCAATTTCATTTTTTGGGGAAAAGGGGTGACCATAGAGATGGATATTGGGAGGGAGGCTTCCTAGTATAAGGGCAATGGAATGATCATGAACACAATGGGAAGGTGGGAATCCCTAGGGACTGTAAAATACCATTTGATGTTTAGAGAGTATTGATTGGAGGTCTTGCAACACAAAGGGTGTCTTAGTTTCTTATATGGCATGGAGTTGGGAAATAACGCCAGAATGACCCTTTTTGAAAAGTTTTTCCATGTGATGGGAACTAATGATCTCTGGTGAACCGACGATGATGCCTTGGAACTTATATGTTTGACCCTCTTGGTCAAATTGCATGGTTAATTCCTCGAGATCCATGAGAATGGGACCCAAAGTCCGTAGCCAATATACACCCAACACAATGTCACAATTGTCCATGTCGATAGAAAACATATGAGATTTCAGGTGGTAGTCACCAATTTGGAGACACACATTTTCACAACGCCCTCCACATTTCATGGAGCTTCCATTGGCAATCTTGATTTAGAAATTATTGACTACATGGATGTAGCAATGAGTTTCTTGGGCAATGTGACAATGAATAAAAATATGGGTGCTTCCACTATCAACCAGAATGATGACCTTCCTATGCTTAATGTCACCAATTAGCTTGAGGGTTTGGGGAGCAGAGAAGCCAGTGCGAGAATTTAGGGAAATGACCAATTCGACTTCGGTAGGGTCTGAGGGAGGGGTGATGTTAATGGTTTCAAGTGACTTAGAAACAAGGGGAGTTTCAACCTCCTCTTCTGAAATATCCTCCGAGATGGAAATAAAAAGATTTTGTTCCTTACGCTTGTGGCTCAAGAAATATTTGACATCACAATTATAGCAAAGGCATTTGAGTTGGCATTCAACCATTTCATCCCTGGTCAATTTTTGGATCTTTAGTGGAGCCAAGGGAGTATTGGGATTTATTGGTTTGGTGCGAGGAATAAAGGAGGGTTTTCAGTTTTGAGAAGATACAACATGTTATGCTTATTTATCTCTTTTAGTAGCCTCCACCCAAATCTAAGTCCAATCCATGAGGACATGGGCACAAATATCATCCTTGAGGCCACTGATAAAACATTCTCAGAAAAAGGCATCAGGCATGCCCTTTGTCCGAAAATCCAGGTGCTCAAAAGAAATGATATAGGCGTTATCAGGCATGTGGATCTGAATGGTTAGAATTTGTGTGCCCATATCTATGGTCAAGGTATAATTCTA
>JZKD02S1935417.1:26255-37094 GCA_000966675.3 Picea glauca | reverse complement strand
TTAATAAGTTATCCCTTGTTGTGTACGTAACCTTTCAATTTAACTATATAACTTATTAATTTATTAAATTTAATACTCATGTTTTTAAATGTAATAGGTAGTTTAATTAATCAATAATTATTTAATTACTTTTATTATACCTATCCTATTTAATTAATATCATATTAAGATGATTAATCCCCTAATTAATTTTTACTTAATAATCCTTCACATTTGTTCAACTAGGGTTGTTACAGAGCTCCTGTTCAGATTTCTGAAATTGACACAGAGTATGATTTCTCCACTCTTCTTTCTTACTAGGACCAGGTTGGCTACCCACTAAAAATATCTCAAATTCATGATAATATTATCATCCAAAAGCTTCTTCACCTCCCTTTCCATAATAGGCAACAACATAGGATTTATCTGTCTTAATTTTTGCCTAAATGGTTTGGATTCCTATTTCAATAGAATATTATGTTCAATGACACTGGTGTCATATGTTCTGAGGTCTTCATAGGTCCAAGCAAATACATCAACAAATTCCTTTAATATATCAGTATACTTGGCCCTCCGCTCCTTTGATAGAGTACTTGACAATTTGACAAATTTTGGATCTATCTCTATGCCAATATTGCACTCAGCCACATCAACATCATTACTTGAGATTTTACCCTTTACTGCCACATCATTTCTGTCAAATTGTCTTTCCAAAGGGACTAGTCCCTTTGAGATGTGATTTCTAGGAAATTGCACAATATGATGATCATCAATTTTGTTCATAAGAACATCAGTGTGAGGATTTATCTCAGAGTCAGGTTCCTGGTCGATGTGTAGTGTTGACAACTCCTCAACAATTTCCAAAAATCTTTTGATTTCAATATCATCCTCAAACACTTTCCAATTCTTGACATTGTCAGGTATAGAGGGTCTATATTTCACTTCTACATCATACCTAAGTTTGAGTGATAGAGGGACACTGAAATTGCTTGCTGAAACAACCAGAGAATCAACCATCACATTTTCTTCTCTCAGGACAAATGAAATGTTGAAAGCTGGGAAAAAACTGTCAATGAGGTCCCATACTTCATTTCTATAACTTCTGAGCCGAGGGTGTTTGGTATGATAAATATTTCTGATCTACTGGACAATCAACTCAACATCACCAAACAAAGATATCTCTTTGATCCCCATGTCCTTTGCAACCCTTAAGCCCAAAACAAGAGCTTCATACTCTGCCACATTGTTGGTAGTTTCAAACTTTAATTTGTACAACAAAGGTATGGTTTCCTGAGCAATGGAAGTAAAGACTACTCCAGCGCAAAAAACATCCTTAGAGGAGGCTCCATCAAAGAACATTTTCCAAACAAAGGTGGCGGAGAAATAGACTTCATTAAAAATCATGGGTTGTTTTTTGAGTTTTAAAGGAGGCTCGAGAGCGTCAGTGAACTATAATAAAATAGACCCCATCTTCATGTCAAGTGCGAAGATAGGATGGGTGGTGGGGTCAGATTCATCGCTAATAATATAGTCCAACTAAGCTTCTCTGTACAGTCTTCTATGTTCTCCTCCAAAGACTAGAATGGTATCATATCTGAGGTCCATTTGTAATGTTCCTCCATGTATTTTTATCCAAGATCTTGACAATAGCATGCCAAACTTGGGGGGAACATTAGCCACCATGATATCCATGAACACACTTTTCATGGGCTATTGAAACAAGGTCACAACCAGATATTTGATGACCCCAAGACATTGCACCCTCCTTGAATCAAACAAATATAAATCATGATAAGCCTTTGCGATTTCCAATCCAAGTTCTTCCATAATAGTTTTTGGCATGAGATTATGATATGCCCCTGAGTCCATCAGACAATTCTGCATCACCTTATCATGTATGTTTAGGGATGTATAGAAGGGAGGGGATGAATCATCACTATCTTCTACCATTGGCCCTAAGATGACTATTGGTTTCTTGTCTCGGATGTTTACTAATTCTGTGGGATGGGGAGATGGCCCAGACTACAACAACTTAGAGAGGTATTTCTTGAAATCTGCGTGCTTGACTAGTTCTGAGAGGGGTCAAGGATTCTAATTTTTTTAATTTCATGATCGAAGATGAAGGAGGAAGGAGGCTTCAGGATTTCTCTCAGCTCGAGGATAGGGTCTTTAGCTATTGGCAAGGGATTATGAGTTTTATTTTCTTTGCTATTGTTTGTTGCATCTTTGATAGGCATATCTTCTCTGGAAGGCTGAACATGGATGTCTGAATTCCCTTCTTTTTTCTTTGACCTAAGGTTATTTTTATTAGGAATGTTATTAGCCTTCTCTCCCTTGCTCATCTCATTTATCCGGTCATCCATGAGAGACTCCTTGTATGTAGTTTGAGTTAAATGGGGAAATGGGGAGGTGTCTCCAAGACAATGAATTTCAGGATCTAGCTCTTCCCCCTCTCCTTTCATAAAAAACAAGGTTATTTTCAAGAGGGGTTTGGATTTTCTGATCATCCCTATCTTTGTTTCTGGGTTCTCTAGGGTGTATTTGACAGGCATTGTTTGGTCTTCTGAAGTTACTTCTAAGTCCATCATGCTGAGGATTTCTGTATATATTCTTCCCCTCTACTTCCAACCTTTCCATCCCAGTTGAAAGTGATTTTAGTAAGTTGGTTACTTCATCCATTTGAGGGGGGGAAGCAAAGGAAAGAGAGGTGGAAGCTTCATATATTCCCCTCGGTATATATCTATTAGCCTTATTGCTAAGTTGGTTTGCTACCAATACGTTAGACTCCACTTTCAGTGCTACATCTTGCATATGAGCGAAGAAAGTATCTCTTCTCTCTCTCTTAACAAGAGGCAAAAATCAGGGTCAAAAGCACTAGAATAGGTAATTTTAGCTGAGGCTTATGTAGGATTTATCTCAGTAGGGATCTTAATGTACATCTTGTTGAATCATTTGGAGAAGTCAAAGACAGATTCTCCCTCTTTTCTCTTTAGGGACCAAAAATTTGTGATATAATACATAAATTCCTTCTTAACCCCGCATTGTCTCAAGAAAACATCATATAAAGCCTCAATCCTAGTGATGGATCTAGGGGTCAATTCCCTAAACCATTTTCTAACCTCACCATCAAGGCTTTGGACAAAGACTCTCATCTAGACATCTTCATTTTCAATATTTAGATTGTCTACATAACTGTAGAAGGCAACGATGTGCTCTTTTGCAGTTATTTCCCCTTCTCTAGTGAACTTGGGCATGTATTTCAGGTAATATCCAGTAGGGAGAGCATTCATCGGCTGAGATAGGACCATAGGGGAATATCTAGCAGCCACTATGGCATCCATTCTTTTTCTAGGAGGATTAGCACCTTCCATAGGGATGATAGGTGGAGGAGAGCGAGGAGGATATGGAGTTCGAGGAGGGGAGACTGGAAGTGATCCTCTAGGAGGGAAAGGAAACAAAAGAGGATTTGAAGGAAAAGATATGGGACTTGAGGGAACAAAGGTTTCTTTTTATATAGTAGCAACAACAATAATAGAAGAAGGGGTGGTAAAGCTCGGGGTAGGAAAATATTCTGAGGTGTTGGGCCTAAACCATGGTACAAATTTAGGGGAGAGAGGAGTGACACGGATTTATCCCTCCAATCCTAGACTAGGAGGGGAAAACTCAACATGAACACTCCCAAAATTTAAGGTTCGGGAAACTCCAACGAAAGGTATAACAATAGAATGAGCTGTAGAAATTGGAGTTTCTATATGAGGATGTTGGCCCTTGAACAAGTTTTGGGATATCCTTGGTCAAGTTTTACCTATTTTGGGACTTCGAAAGCCTATCGAAGACGGAGCGCAAGATGAAGCAGACATCGCAAGATCTCAACCCCTTTTTGGGTTCTTTTTGGCATTTGGGAATATTTAATGGGTATGGAATGTCAGCCCATGGGTTTACCCATGTTTAGGAGGCTGACAAGATAAGTAGCTAGGTGACATAAGAAGGAGGTCGATAAGATAAGTGCTAAGTGAAAGTATGGTTTGAATATGCTCTGTGCATATTGTGAGAAACTATAGAGCTAGGTGAAAGTGGTTGTAACAGACTATGAAAGGTTTTGTTCTAGACCTAGCTCAAGGAAGGAGGATCTGGAGAGGTGCGTGTAGATATCCTATCCTATGCGGAGTAGGGTTTTTTTATCTCTATGCATGTATATGACGGATTGAAGGTAATAAAGAAGAAGAGTTGGTGGGCGTAGCCCCAGGGTGGAGGTGAACCACATAAATACTGTGTTATTCTGCTCTGTGTGATGTTCCGATGTATTAATGTGTTATTTTCTAAGTGCTTGATATAGATAGATAGATAGATCGATTTATGATTTGTTCTTATGATGAATCTTGATGTTAGATCTGATATAGGTGAATGTTCTTAGTGCTTGAATCTACCAGATCTGATCCATTTGTTTATGCTAAGTGCCTAGATACATTAGATCTGGGTGAATGTTGTGATGCTCTCTTTTATCTGTGAAGTAGATATTGGATAAATAATAATGAAATAACCGTGCTAAGTAATCTTTTAAATATTGTAATCACATATCTGTGTCCCAGATAAGGTTGCAGATACCTGAGTCCTGCAACCACTCCTACCTCTACCTCGGGTGAGACTTCATCTACTTTGCATGTGTTTCCAAAAAGGTTGGTAGTTAGGGTTTTGTTGGTGCATTGTTTTAGCATTGAAACCTGGGCCTGCTCCTGTGCCAACAAATGGTTCTGTTGTTGGGACCTAAAACTATGATTGTTGGGAACTGTAGAAGAAGAATTTCTATGCAAAGATCCAACTTGAAATTGTGAAAGCTCTATGCATATATCTGTTGCTATAGTATGCAGTACTCTAGTTAGTTTGACAAGCTCTATGCTAAGGAAAACAAGTCTCATTTGAAGAAAAGAGGTGAGATCTGAAAGCTTTGTGCTCCGAGAAAGGAAAAAGTGAGACTTTTTTATTAAAAGAGGTAAGATCTGGTAGGTTTGTGCTCTGATAAAGGTAAGAATATTGAAAAGTTCTATATCTGAAAGATTTGTGCTCTGTAGAAGTAAGATAAGTGGACATTTTTGTTTCAGCAATATGGATCTAGGTATGTTTGATAGATTCTTGAAAACTAGGGTATTAATATATGAAATAAGATTTGATATGAGTAGATCTGATAAGAATAGTGAAAAATATGTTATAATTATGCATAGAAAGAATGTTTGGACTAATAAGTGTATGCAGGATCCTAGAAAGAAATGTTTGCAAGTTAGATACAATGATCCTAGCATGCACTATAGGGAAGGTTGGGGATCATTTAAAATAAAGAGAGGATTAACCCTCTATTACATTTGTTGAAAACCAAGACATTTTGCTAAGGAATGCCCTGGGAGAAGACCCAATTGTCTTTGTTTCAAAGGTATGGACCATGAAGTATTTTATTGTCCTAGAATGATTGCTAAGATTTAAGAAATGAACATGAGACAAGAAAACCCTAAGGCAAATCCATAAACTAATATTATGACAGAATCCCAGAAAGAATCATAGAAAGTATTGCTACATATGAAAGAAACCCTAAATGACCACCGACATGTCAGATTATCAGAGATATCCAAAGAAAAAGAATGTCTTGATGAAAGAATAGGAGACTTCGACATTGACTGTGTTCTAGATGAAGAAACATAGGTAAATATCATGATAGAGAGAACTTGGGAAGCTATAAGGAGGCCTGCTATGATTCCTTCATTAGGAGGAATAGGACTATACAAAGGAAAGTTGATATACCTATTTGTGAAGCTCACCCGAATACCTATGAATGTCAATGGAACTTCGACAGAGGAAGATTTTGAGATTATTAAATTTTTTGAGAACAATGCCCCATTTACCACACTACTAGGAAAACCATGGATTGAAAGAGATTGGGCCCAAAGGCAAGAAGAAGAAGAATTTTTAGAGAAGAAGAAGAAAGAGTTAAAAGAATTCATGACTAGAAGGATCACACACTTGATTGAAGAACAAAAGAAAAGATCGAATCTATTTAACGCCAGAGACCCAGATGTCTAAGTTGCAAGAACACTAGAAGACCCACAGAGGAATGAAGTACCCATTCCAGATAAAAAAGAAAGATCACCCTCGAATATTAGGAAATAATATCAACAACGTGAAGTACCTATGCCAGAAGAAGATAAGAATCAGAATGGAAAAATTCTTATCGAGATGAAGATCATAGGGAAGAAGGATAGAAATCTAAGTAAAAAGAGAGATAAGATCAACAAGTTGTAGAAGGTTCTAGAGGGAACCTCGCAGAAGGAAAATTTTCAAAATTGGAGCTTCGTCGGGATATCAGAACAATGAAACATGGCACTTTGCCATGACGAAGCAATATATCCATTGGGGACATTATAACCGTTGGACCAATGCTCTGAACAGGTAGAATGGCATTTATGTACAAAAAACTCACCATTCAACCATTGAGACTGTGCCATAACGAACATAACAGAGTTAATGAAGGCTTCATACCCATTGCAAGTGACCCGTTGTTGAGTTACCTATTTATCCCATCGTGCTGTGCACCGAGAACACTTTTTCCAACTGATATTTTGAGACCGCAAACTAAGTTTATTTTGCACAATGATCATCGTGCTCTTGCTCTCTATCCCATTACTATGTCTAAGTTACCTTCCGAACCCAAGATTGTTAACCCCGAGTGTGTATGTCTGACGAGTTGAGCACTGTAGAGAAATTTGTTGAAGAATTTATGATCGAACTCATGAATGAAAGAGTCATGTCAATGTCTATATGTGTACAAGAATCTTTGACAAGAGGACTACCAACCTCTACATCCACTACTCGTGGAGCTGGACCATCCCAACCATCAGATGAAAAGCAGACCAAGCACAGGGATGATCTAGCGAATGCCAAGTTGATCCTCACCATATTACCCACCTATATTCCACCTCTGAGTGGCACAGTAAATCGAGACAGTGTGCGTAGAGATTTTGAATACACCTTGGTTATGACATACCTCTCGAAGGGGATATGTGCAGTTCGAGTAGGCCAAGATAAAATTGCAGCGTTGAAGTTTAGTGACTTCAACCTTGGAGATCACAAAGTATATAGCATGCTCTCCCCGCATAAGTACCTGAACAGAACTAAGGGGAAGAATTCAAAGACAATCCCCCAATCGTGGACTATGAACCTGGCGTAGTCCACCCTGCTGAACGTCATGAAGATTCCTCACTTTAGAAGACACCAGGAGGTGAATTCATGTGTCAAGCTACTGTTGTATTCTTACCATGGTGGCTATTTGTGGCTAAACCACTATATAACAGTTGTTCCGACATTGATCAATTGGATCACAGGCTTGAGTATGCAAGAACCTGATCCTCAAGAGTTTTACCCAGGAAAAGCGATGGATCGCGCTTTAGCACAAAAGATCAAGGACACTTGTGGTGATGTCGAGAAGGTAACATGAGGCTACAAGGTGGAATCTATCCAGAGTGGCACAATGCACCTTTCCTATTAGTTGATTGTAGGGAAGTTAGTACGAAAGAACCAACCTACCTAAGTCACCGGTTTTGTAGTTGACCTCGCAGGGAAGTGCGTGGAAGGCCTTCAGATGAAATAGGTGAAATACCTGCTGAACCAATTGGAACTTGACTGTAGAGAAGCACAAGACCAAGGATATGAATTTCATTTCATTTGGATCTTGATCCTAATATCTTTTATTACCTGGGAGATGCCGAAAGGTATGAAATTCCCAGACATCAAGCCTTTTGAACCACTGGCCACAAAGTTCAGTACACTGTGGTACTCAAGTGACATGAATAAATAGTGGCAGTAAAATATTGTTTTTCATACCTACTATAATCAACTGAAAATAGCCATATGAATATAGCCATACATTCTGAGCCTCGCATGACTCTAAACACTCTACATCGGTTCAGGCCTTTGATGAAGTTCAGTGCAGATTGACATTTTATTTACATCACAGCGTGCGCCGATGAACACAAGAAACAACTTTAGTCCTATTATAAGCTGACAAAGGAGAACTTGGAGGAGATCACTAAGGACTAGTCAGCGGACCTCATTATTCCAACAGGCCCTATGGAGATATCGAACATTGATAGCCTAGAAACTGTGCAGGATACATCCGGACCTAGCAGAACAAAAAAGACCAAAGAATTCCAAGAATTAGACAGTGCATCCATGAAGACTGCTTCCATATCACTAGAGAAAGGAGGTGATGAAAAAGAGTTAGATGACAAAGAAGTCAAACAAAAGAAAGGATACAAGGTTGATCCCCTGAAAAAGAGGAAAGGTTCACCTCTAAAACCTTCCTCCCGGAAGAAATCGAAGGCCACAAAGAACAAGATGCAGACTGTCCTCACCTCTGATGACTTCGACTTCCTCATAGAAGCCATGCAAGATGCTTCATTGGAAATAGAAGAGAAACAAGAAGCAAATAAAGAAGGCATGTATGATTGAATTGAGATTGAACTCCGAGGGGTACAAAAGCCCCTACAGTCCATCTGTGCAGTCTCCATTGTGCCGGGAGAGCCATAATTGGGAGATGAGCTAGCTCAACTCCACCACCTAGCTGATAGAGTCGAAGATCGCCTTCGACGAGAACATGAAGAAACAATGCAAGCCACCCAGGATTTGACACAAGTACAAGGATTACTCGTAGAGCAATGCAGTGCTGCAGAACAGGAAAATATTTCTCTCCAAGCAAATTTTGATGAATAAAAAGCACAACTACAACAAGAAAATGAACAGTTGCTCACAAGGCAACTCGAAGTAAAATAAGAGGTCAACAAAGAACTTCTCTCTGTGACAGTCTTAGAAATCAAGGAAGAAGACCGAGTTACACAACAGGTGAACCAACTTGCAGAAGCCATCCAATAGCTACAACAACACATAGTAGATTTGGAGCTACGCAATGTACCTGAGACCCCACAAGATGTAAGAGACTAAAGAGAAGAAACTGCTTAGAGAGTAGTTGAAAGGCTAAAGGATATTACCCTGGAATGTGATTAAATCACTAATCGTAGTGCTCAAACTTATGAACAACTCATGGAGAACCTGGAACTGAAGGCACTAGAGTCGCAACTCCAAGAGGTGAAGTATCACACCAAAAAGATACAAGCGCAGTTGAAGTCCCTGTCAGCTATGGAAAGAATGAAGTGCTCCCAAGAGAAATGCACTGCACAACAACAGATCCATACTATCCATAACAGAGCTATGAAGGTAATTGAGAGGCTCCAACCAGTACAAGACAAGGCCTATCAATTGTTTATAGAGGTAGAAGGCTAAGGAGCAGAGCTAGAGTAGGTTGTCACTACAATTGAACAATGTCTAGAGGGACCTATAAATGATGCAGTCATCCAAGAGTTCACTGAATAGGAATTCATAGCACAACAACAAGTTGAAGCAGCTTGAGCCAATCTCGAGGTGTTCAAATAAGAACTAGTCAGACCAGAGTGACTCGAGATGAGTCACAGGTGAGTGTTGGGTGCTTGTTGTCCCTTGACCAAGTTTTGGGAGATCCTTGGTCAATTTTGACCTATTTTGGGACTTTGACAACCTGTCAAAGACGGAGCGCAAGATGAAGCAGACATCACGGGATCTCGGACCCTTTTTGGGTCCTTTTTGGGATTTGGGAATATGTAATGGGTATATGATGTCGCCCCATAGGTTTACCCATGTTTAGGCCTATTTTGTAAAGTATAAATAAGTATCTAGGTGACATAAGAAGGAGGCCGATAAGATAAGTGTTAAGTGCAAGTATGGTTTGAAGATGATCTGTGCATATTGTGAGAAACTGTAGAGTTGAGTGCAAGTGGTTGTAAGAGACTGTGAAAGGCTTTGTGCTAAACCTATCTCAGGGAAGGAGGATCTGTCAAGGTGTGCACAGATCTCATGTCCTATGCAGAGTAGGGTTTTTGTGGATCTGTGAATGTAGATGACAGAACATTGGGGTGGGGTTGGGGGTCCGATATGGATCCTGCACCGTAGATCTGTGCACATGGATCTTAGCTGCCCAAATCTAGACATTGCTTACCATGACATGCCTAGGCCCCAAAACTTAGGATAAGCGGGATTTCACCAAAGGGTTCAATTTCTTAGGAAAACACCCCCTCTACAAATAAATGTATTAACATATAGGATGAAAATAGATATCCAAGATTTCGTAGCATCCTATGACACTTTGTAATGAAACAAGGGGGGATATGGTGAAGATACTAGGGGCATTGCAATGAATACCAACCTCAACAAAAATTTGGACATACATTTCAATGGATTTTATGATGGGCTCCCAAAAGAGGACATCAAATTAGTCATCCCGGTGGTTGTTACTATCTTTTGAAATATGCACATTTTTTTTTCCTAGCTCATCCTTTAGCTCAATCCCCAATGGCCCAATCCTTCATGGATCAAAGATTAGTCGTTGAAAGCAAGGCGAAATACCTGTAGTTTGGTGGATTTGGGTTTTGAGCTCAAAAGCGGAGTCTGAATGCTGAGCATGTAAGCAGAGAGAAGATTCGAAAATGGTATTTATAAAAAGGGAGAAGCCTGTCGCAGTCTTGGAGCTGGCCTAAGTGCGATATTCCAAAGAAAGCCTCAATCTTGCGTCACTCTTAACTTGATTCCCATAATAGGGCGAGGGTTGCAAATCCTTTGAGGGTTGAAGATCCCTGAGGTCTCTGATGGTTGAAAGGTGCCCATGCTCTAGATCTAGCTGGTGATGATAGCTAGGGTTCAGATCTTTCCACGCCCACAGTCTCTCCTCGGCTTTGATCCAACCCAGAATTTCTGGTTCTCTTTGTCCAGATACCACGTTGGAGCCTCCCT
>JZKD02S1935417.1:13883-26245 GCA_000966675.3 Picea glauca | reverse complement strand
ATAATGATGTCGAATTGCGATGTCATTATGGTTTAAATAAAGGTACTAATGACGACGTTCAAATTGCGCTGCTTTTATTTACCAAGGTCATTACAATTATAGTAATAATTGGCAGGAAGGGAAAGTTATTATGGAGGTTGTGAATGCTCCAGGGTTACCCTTAGGGTATGATATCTTTGCGCATTATGGCAATTACAGAAAAAAGGAATGTGCTTGCGCTTCCTGCTTGCCCCTAAAATAGTGCCTACTGACCTTATAACAAACATTGGGGGGGGGGGTTGAAATTAATGGTAGTACCTCAGAATAAAGTCTCGTAGATTGATAATAATTAATGGAGCTTGATCCTGATTGATGTCTACAAGTCTCAATAGGAGTGGGTCGTTATTAGAGTCCTCCTGACTTGCATCTCCCGTAGAGGTCATGGTTGTCCCTGATTGCAGCACTCGATGGATTTGTATTGCGTAGTCGGTTCGTGTCGGGCGGGATGTAGACTCCTCTTGTAGTTTAGTAGTTTTGTCTGTGTGTAATCTGGAGGAGGGAATCTAGTGTCGTATCAAGAGTCTCGGGCTGTTTAAAGGCACAGTTCCACTCTTGCGACACATTCTGAGCTGTATCAGTAGTCTCGGGCTGTTTAAAGGCACAGTTCCACTACTGCAACTCTACTGTCGGATTTCTTCATTCGGTGATAGTACTGTGCCTAACCCCTGGTGTTTGTCTCTGCCTACAGCCGTCAGTTGTCCGCCTCATGTTCGGGGGCATTTGCTTCTTGTTGTCGTTATGATATGTCAGGTCGTCTTGATTGAGTTCGTCCTACTTGCGTCCTGTTGGTTCGAGTGTTAACGTAGAGTCGAGGGGGGTTGTTTCTTCTACACACGCACACACACTTTAACCAAAAAAAAAAAATCACCGGTTAACTGAGTAGATGTCCTTAGCTAGGAGGGTTGTTACACTTCATGTATTAGTCTGTTGTTTCTTTGTTCCAAGAAAGTGTTATCATCTGGGCCTACACTTCATTATTAGTTGTTTAGCCAGATCATCTGCTCTTGGTGGTGACCTATGAAGAGGGAATTTCACTTTGACCTTTATACATTAACCTCTTCAAAACTCTAGGTTACTGGGGACGTCTCCCTTGGGCCTAACCTTCATAAAGAGAAAGAACCTCCCCATCATAGTGACATTGGGTGGGGTAGATTCATGTTACGCCATTTTGGCCTCTATCTTCTATTCTTTTGACCTAGCTACAAACTGTGCGATAACATGTACCATTGGGGTTTGATTATTTTACTGTGATTTTAGTGCTTCTGATTAGATGATAGGATATGGAAATATTCTAGCATGGTTCATTGATGATGTAGGCTGACGATAGCTTGCCGACCAAACTCACATGTGGAGTAAAGGGGTCACACATGACTACTAGAGATGTTGAGGGAGAGGTGGGGAAAACATCCCTGCCACCGCCTACTAGCACTCCCGCCATGGCTCGAATGGTAGGTTAATGTTTACCTAGTTCGAGAGGACCCACGATGCCGTGAGGGAAGATTGCAATAGTCGCCCATGATGATTCTAAGGAGCATGAAATAAGGCGGGGGCCTTATTCCTTAGAGGCCCTTAGTCTCCCACAAGTTCACCCGACAGAGTTTTTACTCCAAGGGTTTTTTATGTCTACCAAGTCAGTCAAGAGGCGAGTGACACCCTTGGAGCATGTAGAGCGTCCTGAAGGGCATGTCGCGCAAGCGAAATAGATTAGTGTGAGTGGCACTCTTGGAGCACCTAGTGCGTATTGAAGGGCACGTCGCATTGTTGATGATAGATGAATGAACCTAGACGGCCTTAGGATGATCATTGTGATAAGAATTTAAAAAAAAAAAAAAAAACATTTTTCCTAATAAATTGTCGCCCATCACGAAAATTTAAGGTTTAAATCTAAACTATTCTAGTGGTAAAATTTTATCTCTCTATTAAAAAAATAATAATAATAAAAATAAAAGCCACATAAATAATAATTGTGATCTTCATTAAATCTTATAACATGAAGGAATAAATTAATTGTTTCAAATTTTTTTTTGTTAGATTAAAGTTTAAAAAGGGAATTAATTGTTTTATTACTTTGATAATTTAAAATATACTAATTAAATGAGAAAAGGGGAAAAGGCTTAATTTCCACACCTACCTTTTTGAGTTCTAATGAAAAAGGGGAAAGAGGGAAAATCTAAAATATTAGGAAACTAGGAAAAGAGGTAAACATAAAAAGGGAAAAAGGGGAAACATAAGGAAAAAAGCAGAAAGACAAACTTAGTAAAGAATCTACCATTTAAGAGCTTTCTAATTTAAACTGAATTAGCAATTTAATAGTAGGGAAAGCCATTAAAACTTGTAAGATAATTTGGGGACACCTAAGAGTGATTCTAGGAGTAACTCTAGGTGGTTGAGGGAAATAAAGATAATTAAATAATTAAATAAATTATTTTATGGAGGAATGTAGGGGATGGGGGACACTTGTACGGAGGGGAATATATGGGAATTTATTTTTAAAACTTCAATTAAATGAGATTTTAGGAAAGAAAGGAAGTTCGAAACTCTATATAATGAAGGAAGGATAAGGATGAAGGATCATATTCTATTTACGTAATGTTACGCTGCAAAAATATCCACTTGACTAACTTAACTTGTGGGAGTTGGGATACCGAACTCGGTGAGGAGTGATAGTTTGGCCTTGCGAGGTGATTTGGGAGCTAGTCGAAAAATCTGATAGTGAGTGTGTGGCCCCTTTGTGGCTTGAGGGGCTAAGGGGGAAGAAGATTACCCCTATCATTGGCTGGGAAGTACCGGTGAAGTCTCGTCGGTCGGCAAGTGGGAGTTGCACGGAGTGCACGGGATGTCCACTCAGAGCAGGTGATCAGGAAACAATATGATTCTTCATTTGTATGGTAGATTGTTGTTGGATTTATGATTTGGATCAGCATGTTTATTTTGGGTAGGTAAATTGGTTGTCTATATTCATGATTAAAATTTTTATGGCCTAGTTGATTGATAGATTGGTTTCCCATGACCCTCATTCCCCGCATGTCGTGACCTCCCTGTGGTGTTGATTGTGACCATATTGGTTGTTTCCTTTTGTCTATAGCTCCTCAATCCTCACCTAAGAAGTCAACCAGGAGCCTGATCTATGGTCGTCGCCTTAGTGCTAAAATACCTATGGATCTCAACACCCTGTTTTTCTGTGCGAGGATGATGTGTGAAGGACGCACTTGTTAACTGTCTACCTAGTGGTTTCTTGTGCTTGATTGATGATCATTGTGCCTTTCTGTATTGCATGCTTCCGCTGCTGTTATAATTCCTATTCCCTAATTTGACTCTTCTTTTAAATATTTTCCGAGCTAGTTTAGCTCTGCGCTTAATGCGCTCCCTTGTTATTCTACTGTGCATTTTTCTCACCTCTCAACGACAGCTTTACCTGCCATGTAATACAATTTTTTCATAGATTTTAGTGTAATGGAAGGATTATTTTATGACTGTAATTTGTTTAGCTTCCATAGGAAATCCGTCCCTCTACCCTGCTTGATTTTTATGCCTGAATTTATATGTCTAAATCAAATGTATTACCCATGTTTTATCGATTTTGAGTTTCCTGCTTGCGTTTTCCTATGTCGAATTTATGGGCCTAAGGGTTTAAGCTGCGTAGATGTTGTTTGAGACTTATGCTAGAATTTTCCACAAGCGTTTAGTTGTTTTTCATCCCCTTGGGCTATTTTCGTCTTGTGATGTGTAGTGGATAGTTATCGGCATTCTACAACACGAAATTTTTGAGGGATAGCATGGTAGAATTTTTATTTTTTTTGTTGTTGGTAGTTGGTTGTGTTTCTGGTTTTTTTTTTTTTTATTAGTAGTTGGATGTATGTGGTGTATTGGCAATGTATGTAGGAAAATTTGTTGGTTCTGGACAGGTCGTGGGGTCAAACCTCCTGCTGATGCTCTTTGTATGCGTTTTTGTTTTTATTTTTGTGAGTAGTTGGCTATGTTTCTGTTTATTTTTATTTTTATTGGTAGTTGAATGCATTGTGCAATGTTATGCCCCATTATGGAATTTCTCCTTGGCACCTGGTGCTGAGCCCTTGTGCTGTCATATGAACTTATCCTCAGGCTTTGGTGGATGATTTATATATGGTTGTTTTCATTGCTTGACTGTTGTGTATGGTGGAACACTGATAACTTAAGAAGTGGCCCGATGATGAAACCCACAACCCTGCCATGTCTGTAAATTTGTTTTGCCCCACCTTTTTGGGTGCTATCTACCACAAGTATTTAGGCGACAGTGTTGAGCCTTATGATTTTAAATACTATCGCGGTCCAGCTAAGCACCACCTGGATTATTGACTTAGTTTGCCCAAGCTAATTGGTCATGGATGCCCATTATTCAATGAAATAGAATAGCTTGTTCTGTCAAAGATTTTATCATTTTCGTTTGAATTTACACATGGTTGACTCATTCAGACTTTTCATTCAAAAAAATTTCTTCAGTTAGCTAAATAATAAATTTTAATTAGTAACTTTTGTTTAAAAAAAAAGGGGGGGGGGGGAAGAAAAATAATAATAAAATTTTTAAATGTTGGGTTGATTAGCCCATTTAAAAGGTAGTAATATATAACTATTATTCACTGACAACCATTTATTAATTCTTGATAACCAGAATTCCACTCCAATATATCACAACAATCAACATCACCATGCATTAATGGCCTAGCATAACTTTTAACTTTAAACAACAATATCTTTAATGTGCATTGATTGGCTTGACCAGACTTTTAGTTACATAGGCAGGGTAGCATTAAAATCGATTCAACGAGAATAGAAAGGGTCTTTATTTGAGCACATACCAACTTTAAAATTGGCATTCATTTTTCATGGAAATGGCACTCCTTTATTGTCAACAACCACTTATATATATAGACCACCATTGCATTTAATCACCCGCATATTTTTATATGTGATGGACATGCATGATGTAAGTAATACTATGGAAGGGTGATACATTAATAATGACATACATATCAGTTAGTTAATATAGTTATGTGCAATTAAATTTTTAAATTAGATGGTATTTCATTCGCAATATAGACTTGTTTTTAGTGTGCAATTCAGACTTGTATTTAACTTACACCTTGGCCTTGTGTTTTGCCTTGCGTCCAACATCGACTAGTAACTAAATTATAAGTTAGACTTGTATTAAACTATAGTTTAGTCTTATAATTATTGATATGTGTATCGAATTTGTATGCAATACATGTTTTAATATTATTGTGGATTCCAATTATTGACTTAAGTGACTAGATAAATTGATTCGCACTTAAGGTTAAAATTTTAGGGTACATGGATGACTAGATGGTAATGTAGACCCTCTCAATTTAAGTTGCATTTAATGATTGTACAATTGTTGACTAGTTTTGGTTTAGATTGGTTAACTGATCTATTATTAACGCCTTTTTTAATCATAGATATTGACCTTTCAGCCTTGATTAATGGTTGGTTGTTGACGAAGTCATTTTTAGCTTGCGCTTCCCATTGAAGGTATGGTTGTTCATTATAATTAATGTTGTACTTGGTTTTGTAAACATTTAATGTTCTTGGTCAGCTTGTGTCGGTGGGGATGTAGACACCTCCTTGTTCCTCAGAACAGTCGACAGCCTTAAGACCTTAAATGGTCAAAATTGATGGGAACTTGGGCTTGAGAATTGCTTATGTGTCCTGGAGGTCCTAACCATTGCAAGGTAGGACGAGTGGGTAGTCATTTTTATTCTTCATCGGTTGAGTGTCAGACATTGCTTCCAGATGCTTGATGTGATTTTATGTTAGTTCATTATGTTGTTGTTTCTTGGGTTGCAGGCATTTTTTTCATCATCATGTTGCGTTGTTGAGTATAATTTCATTATTACCTTCCTACATAGACACACACAAAAAAAAAAAATTAAGGGTTCTTTTACCGGTTGTATATCGTAGGAGTCGTACCAAATGGGGTTGTCACAAAAGCTGGGTAGGATGTCAAAGGCCTTACTCTGTTGAATTTAATCCAATAGATGTAGGATTTAAGTACCCGGGGTTTTATATTAAACCAAATTGTTATACTAGAGTTGTCTGGAATTGGTTAGAGAAAAATGTGAAAAGAGGATACTGAGTTGGAGTCACTGGTGGCTTTCATTAGGAGGAAGATTTATACTAGTAAAAGTTGTAATTGAAATCATTTCTGTATATTGACTCTCTTTGGATAAGATACCTATAAGTGTACTTAATAGTATTAGAAGGAGTATGTTTAGATTCTCGTGGTCTGGAAAAAAAAAAAAGGAAGGAATGCATCTCACAAACTAGAAAAATCTTGCAAAACCAGAAGAGATTGGTGGGTGGGGTATCAAAAATATATTTATATTTGGGAAAGCCTTGGCAGAAAAAAGTATGTGGATATGTCTTATTATTCCTGGTCTTTGGCATGAAGTGATAATGAAAAAAAATCTTTAAAAGAAAACTGTTGATTGGTTCAAGTAGGGGAGAAAAAACTAGAATGATACTTCAAATATTCAGAGACCCTCACCTCTTCATTATCTATAATAACATATTGGTTGGGGAATTAGTTTTACAAGGAAAAAAAATGCACAATATTTAGGGCTGGAAGGAGATCTAAATGATGAATGGACAAATTACATTAAAGGATTTGTGAGTTATGGAATTGAACTTATTTATGAGAATGATAGGTTACTATGGTCTTGTGATACAAAAAAAGGACAAGTAAATTCCAAACAAGCCTATAAAGTTCAAGTGTTGGAGGGAATGGAAGAAGAAACAAAATACTCATATTTAAAGATATGGGAGCGACAGTTACCTTTAAAACTAAAACTTTTTATCTAGTTATTTCTGGAATAGAGAATACTTGCTTGGGAAAACTTGAACAAAATGGGTATTTTTGGTCCTAGTATATGTGGTTTATGTAGGAAGAGTGAGGAAACTTTGTCCCATCTCTTTGGGGATTTTAGTTTCATAAATGGTATTTGGGAGACTATAACAAAAGAATTAAAATTGGACAATATTTGGCAAGGAGGTCAGATTGTGGACAGTTAACAAAAATGGATAAGGGTAATGGATAATTGCAAAGCAATCCCTTGTTTTATTTGTTAGGAGGTTTGGAAGCATAGGAATTTGGTTATATTTGAATACCATCCCACAAATCAAGTTAGAGTATGTAACTGTATTAGGATTTGTGAGAACAAAAAAATGCACAGGTCTCTAAGCATAGAAGGATTGATAGGCCACCCATACTTGTTTGGGATTTGGTAGTATGGCTCCTTGATGGGGCATCACAGGAAAGAGGCTCTAAATGTGGGGTTGGCACTTTATTGAAATGCCAAGTCTTGGCACTTACAAACTAAAAATGAATTGTGGAAAAGGAACCAATACCAGGGGAGAATTTCTTTCACTATGGGTCATTTTATTTTTTGCTTGTATTAAGAAGGTATCAATGTTAAAACTCGTAGGTGATTCCAAAGTTATTATCAATTGGTTTACTAATGAAAATAACCTAGGTAATATCTATGCAGCCTTGGATGACTAATATTAGATAGTTGAGTGGGAATTTTCAACAACTCAAAGCACAACATATACACATAACATATCAATCTTTAGGTCACTATATGAAATGATACACTTTTAGATTTTGTATATTTTTTTATATAAATTACACTCAAAAGGAGAATGTAAAAGATATGCAATCTTTTTTATATAGATATGTAAAAAAATGGACATCTTTCTCGACTTATTGTGTAATGTGAACAGTTCTTAATGTATAGTGTGAATAGTTCTTAAGATCCTTGTGGATTTTGGAAAAAGAGATGTACAATGTTGTACAAGTTGTAATTTTTGAAAAACACATTTTATGTTTACTAATTAAGTTATATTTATTATTGAAAAAAAAAACACCTAATAATGACAATGATTCCAATTCCATTAGTGTCGAGCACACAATGATTTGTAACTTAATATTTTTGGCCTTAAATTTTCACATGAAATTCTCTTCATACAAAAAGAATTTCCGTTACACAAGAGTTGGTGTTCAAATCCCAACGGTTGAATCTACCCGAAGCTTGCATCAACATTAAAAGTGAAATAGTCTCCCAAGGAATGCCTTTGGGATTCGACATCAACAAACTTAAAGAAGAAAAACTCCAAATTAAAATTCGACAAGTTTCAAGAAGAAGAAAAAGTCTGCAAATTGTTTTCGACCACGCAGAGAATAATGAGGAAGCCGTAACCATGGAGACATGGCACAACAAACAACTTCTTGTTCGTTGTATTCCTTTCCCAATGCTGATAGATACAATGATTTCTCTAGAAAGATGAGAAATACAGAGTCACTTCTTGCCGAGATGCCGAGTGATGAAATGGAAGAAATTATTTAAGTGTCCCCATCCTGATCTTGCATCATTTTTTTCATCAATATTTTCATCAGGGTTACAGAAAGATATTTGCAATCCCAATGGGTTAACTGGTTCAGATTTGTATTCAGCAATGCCAATTGGATGCAATGGAAATAACTCCAACGTAGAAGGTTCATTATCATCCGCAGTAACTTGCCTCTGAAAACCAACCAAACGTTATGGATCCTTACATATCTCATTTGTAGCAAAGACTAATAGTTATTCAACAAAAAGGTCTAAGAAACTAAATCCACCGCTGCAATTCAAGGTATTGATAAGGAATGAAATCAATGTCACAATTTGGAAAATAAATGATATTATTAACTTATCATGTCAGGAATGACCACTGTCGATTGTTTTCATACTTGAAAATTTTATGGTGAAGATGTTTCAAAAATGTGTTTAGATTAGACACAGATGCAGTGCATTGATACAGTAATAAATATGATAGAAAAACAAACTACTAGAAATAGTTATTTATGATTTTGTTTCAGAGATTGAAGGATGTGCCTACGAAGGAAGACAGGTTACCATTTGTGACTAATGTTCCTGCGAAGGAAGATGGTCTGTAACATCCCGCTCTGGCACACAGAAAAAACTTATTCTTTGAGGACACTTGCTCGGAAGGGATCTGGACTTTTATGATGATAAAACATTTAACCTTGATGATGATGCGTTATGATAGATGACATGATGTTTTACTTATTTGACATAGACAGGTGCTATTGACTCGGTTTTATTGAGTGTGTAGGGTTTTTGGACCTTGAGGATGTTGAGGCATCGATGGAACTCCTTAGACTCCATATTGAGTCAGGGAGTGTGCTATTTGGGCTGATTTATTTACTGTGATATTACATTGATTTGATGTTATGATGTGGACATGTTTTGACACGTTTGTTGATAATGAAGGATGACAATAGCTTGCTGACCAGACTCACATATGGAATAAAGGGACCACACACGATTTCCAGAGAGGTTGATGGAGAGATGTGGACAACATCTCTGCCACAGCCTACTAGCACTCCCGTCGTGGCTCGAACTGTAGGTTAACGATTACCTAGTTTGAGAGGATCCACGATACCATGAGAGAAGACTGCGACAGTCGCTCACGATGATTCTAAGGGGCATGTAATAAGGCGGGGGACTTATTTCTTAGAGCCCTTAGTCTCCCACAAGTTCACCTGGCGGAGTGTTGAATCCATGGGTTATAGATGTCTACCAATCAGTCAAGTCGGCAAGTGGCACCCTTGGAGCACGTGGTGCATCCTGAAGGGCACGTCACGCAAAAGAAACGAACGAGGTGAGTGGCACCCATGGAGCACGTGGTGCATCCTGAAGGGCACGTCGTGCAAAATAAATGAACGAGGTGAGTGGCACCCTTGGAGCACGTGGTGCGTCCTGAAGGGCACGTCGCATTATGTTTAGGAAGAAACAAACCTAGATGGCCCTAAGAATTTAATGCCTTAAGAAATTATTAAAAGGACTCCCCTAAACAATTTTCACCCAGTTCAAAATCTAAACCTATGTCTAAAAACTTTTCTAAGATAAAATTTTGATTAACCCTGAGGAAAAGACCCTATAAAAATAAAAAAAATAAAGCTGTAAATTAAAACCCACTTAAGTAATGGTTTTAGTCTTCTTGAATTTAGGAGGGGTAAAGTGAAGAGAGGGATAAATTAATTGAAATCTCTGGTTTTAATTTGTAAAGAAGAAATAAAATTATTTAACATGGGGGGGAGTATAAAAAGGTTATGAATTTAAAAATAAAATGAAATTATTAACTAGCACATTTACCTTTTTGGGTTTAAAAAAAAAAATGGGGAAAGAAGGGGAATAATAAAAATAAGGAAACTAAGTAATAAAGGAACCATAATAAAGGAAAGAATGGGACATAGGGTAAAAAGCAAAGTCAACATAGTAAGGAATCTGCAATTAAGAACTTTCTAAAATGAACTAAATTTAGCAACTTCATTTTAGGGAAAGTTATTAAAAGCATGTAAGGGGATCTAGGAACATCGAGGAGTAATTTTAGGAATTACTCTAGGTGGGTGAGAGAAATAAGTCTTTTAATAAATTAAAGAAAATAATTTTGGAGAAACATGGGGGATGAATGACACTTGTACGACAGAGAATTTTTAGAGGGTTTCCATTAAAAATTAAAATAAATGTGATTTAGAAAAGTTGGTAGGTCTCAAAAATCTAGAAAAGAAAGGGAGATGAGGGGAAAAGGGGATCGGTTGTTAGCGTAATGTTACACTGTCGAATTGTGACTTGACTGATTGCTTGTCCGGAGTTGGGATTTTCTAGCTCAGATTGGAGTGGTAACTCATCCTAGTGAGGCAAGCTGGGAAGCTAGACTTACCATCTAGATTTGTGTGGCCCCTTTGCGGCTCGGGGGGCTAAGGAGGAAGCATATTACCCCTAGCGAATGGCTGGGAGGTATCGGTGAGGTCTCTGCGGTCGGCGAGTAGGAGCGACAT
Organism: Picea glauca; assembly: GCA_000966675.3. Taxonomy (NCBI): domain Eukaryota; kingdom Viridiplantae; phylum Streptophyta; class Pinopsida; order Pinales; family Pinaceae; genus Picea; species Picea glauca. The sequence continues at coordinate 15,309 of JZKD02S1935417.1, read as the reverse complement.
GGAGCGTGGGACGCGACACAGAGTGCGGGACATCATCCAAGGTAGGAAAAAGGCAACGGTATGATATTTATTTCTGGTAGAGTAGAATGCATTTGGATATATGGTTAGATATGCAGGTTTTAAGTTGGTAAACTGATTTTTGGTTTCATGACTGAATTTTTATAGCCGGGATGAAGGATTGTTGATTGATTTCTGTGACCTTCCTTGGATCTGTGTGATCTCCCGTCGTGCCTTGCGTTGTTGTCTGCGTTTTTACCTTTGCAGTGGTGTTATATGTTCATGGCTGTGTGTATGGACTTTATATGTTAATGGCTGGGTGTATGGAGTTCATATGTTAATGGTTGTTTTTACCCAATGGGCGTTTTTAAGTTAATGGCTGTGTTTATATCTGACTAGTGGCATTTCTAAATTTGGTTATGGGAGTTTTGTTTTAATCTGACCATTTTCATACTATCGTGGCTATTTTTTTTCAATATGATCATTTTCATATTGCCGTGGGATTTTTATACTAGTGTGGGCATATTATATATTACCAGGGCCTTTTTTTTTATATTGCCGGGGGCGTTTTCTTTATATGAATGGGGGTGTTTCATATCTCTGAGGCTGTATTATATATCACAGGGGCGTTTTTATATTCAACGGGTGTTTTTAATATTAACGGGGGCATTTTATGTTAATGTGGGCGTTTTCATGTTAATGGGGGCGTTTATAAAATTTCTGGGGGCATTTTTACAGTGATGTGGGCGTTACAAATTTCTGTGGGAGTTTTGTTTCAATGTGGTCATTCATAAATGACTGTGGGCATCATTATACCTGACTGGGGAATTTTTAAACATGGCTAGGAGTGTATTGGCATTCAGTCCTTGTAAAATCGTTCTGGCAATTCGTTTTATAATGTTGTTGTAACTTGCAATTCGTTTTTTTACGATTACTGCCAATTCATCCTGGTAAATGAGTTCTCGCGATAGTTATTGGCTTTTCTGGCAACTGATAAGTTTAACCTTGACTCCCTATGTCTTCCTTTTATGAGTTCTAATTGAAAGGAATATTCGAATTCCTGCATTTTCAGTTTTGATTTTTATTTCAAAACGCATATTAGAATCCTTGTGGTTTCAATCCTTAAACCTTTATTGAATAGTTATTAGAATCCCTGCACTTTCAGTTTAAATTCTTATTTGAAACGAATACCAGAATCCCTGCATTTTCAGTTTTTATATTTTATTTTTAATTGAATATCAGAATCCACGTCAACTTTGGGCCATTTGTAGTTGCTCCACTCCTATTTGGCTCTCGAGATAATGTGGGGGAATATTAATTGGGGAATTCTATGTTGGACACAGATCAGGTGAATGACTTGATTCACATTAGTACTTAGACCACTTCATGCCTAAAATTTTGTAGCACCGACTCAATTGTATGAAACCTC
>JZKD02S1935417.1:0-12438 GCA_000966675.3 Picea glauca | reverse complement strand
ATGCAATGTTGATATTGTTTTAAGGAAGGTAAATGTAAATTGTATTGATACATGCACGAAGTAGTGTGGTAGATAGTTGTTTACAAGGTTATGACAATATAAAATGCGATGTTGTGGATAATGTTACTGAAAATTTATGGTATTGGTGACATACAAGGTGTAATGAGATTAATAATTTAATGGTCGAGTAAGGGTAATAAAAATATAATGTGATTAATATTTCAGGGTAATGTTTTTAAATTGTTGGAATTGTTAACCAAATGTAATGTCTTCGAACTAAGCGCAATCGTTTATTTTGAGTTAGTAATGAGAATTAGGAATCATTTGAGTTTTCATTGTTTCCAAAGGGTGGTTGGGTAACTCGTAGATTATTGGAATTTAATTGGAGATTTTGGTCTGTAATCAATACCATTGAGTCGTAGATAACGCCTTGTCTTTAACCACATTGGGTTGGCGTCGGAGTCCATCCGACTTGCACCTTCCATAGGGGACATGGTGGTCCTTTTGAATATTATTGTACTTGTTGGTAATCATTTTGTTGCTTGGTCTACTTGTGTCGGGCGGGATGTAGACACCTCCATGTAGCCTTAGTATATAAGTCTGTGTGTGTGATTTTTTTGTGTAAAGAATCCAGTAGCGTATCAAGAGTCTCGGGCCCTTTAAAGCCAGGGTTTCCACTCTTGCAACACACCTGACAGAGATTACTAGTTTCTGCCTGAGTAGTCGGCCAGGAGCCTATCTGACCTTCTCTCTCTCCGGAGTAGAGAACTAAGATTAAACGCCCTTCTTTTCTGTGCAGAAATAGTAAAATCTACTACTATGGATTCTTCCTTCTGTGTTCATACTATGCATAACCCAGTATGTCGTTAAATGTTTTCATTGGACACCTTATGTCTATGATCATTAATGCTTGCAGTTACTTGTTGTGCGCCTTGTCTTCTTGTTGTGATCATCATGGTTGCATCTTGTTAGTCGTCGGGTGGCGACGTAGAGTCAAGTGTGTCTATTCCTTTTTACACGAGCGCACACACCTTAACAAAAAAAAATTTGCACCTGTTATCAGGGTTGTGTCGTAACGAGGAGGCTCATTACATATGGTATCAGAGCCGGTTCGACCCGCGACTTGGGATTTTCCATGGATTTCGTGACATGATTTGATTGAGTATACTGTTGTTGATCGAGTTGATTGTGTGTGTGCAGGTAATCATGGTTAGAGGATTCCATAGAGGAAGATGATGGGGTGTGAGGTGAGGAGGCGTGACGCCTCCAATAACATCCACGCTTGATGGGTTTAACCCCCAGGGAGGCGAGCAGGTTCTCAGATAGGAGCAGATAGCGGTTGGAGACGTGATTGGGATGATGAGGTCCTTTCAGTGCATGTCTGAGGCACTGATCAGTTGATTGGACAGAGATAAGGCCAGGGCCCTAGCACCCACTGAGGTTTCGCCGCGTGCAGTGACGGTTATAGGTAGCATTCACCGTGAACTCGAAAAGGTAAAATTTCTCGAGTTCTTTGGTGCCCCAGATGGCACTGTCGCCGAGGCATGGTTGGAGAATATGGCGATGTGCTTTGCACTTCGCAATTATACCTCCAACATGAAGGTCCGCATGGAGGTATTTCAACTAAAAGGGAGTGCTCTTCTATGGTGGAAGACGCTCCTGCCACAGTTGAACATGGTCGTTGAAGACATGTCATGGGTACTGTTTGAGGAACAGTTCCGAGAGAGGTACCTTTTAGGGGAATTCATTGAGCGTCATCTCAATGAGTTCAATGCATTACGACAGGAAGGTCGTACGGTGCCCAAGTACGAGGCACGTTTCATGGAGCTACTCTGGTATGCTCCGCAACTTAACACAGAGAAACTCAAGGTCAAACGGTTTGTGTTTGGCCTTAACGACAGACTGGGTGCAAAGGTTAGGATTTTGATGCCTCAAACCTTGCACGATTCTGTCCAGAAGGCCCTCATAGAAGAGGAGGATCTTATCAGTGGGGGTCAGACCAGGACTCCAGCGAGACCCGCAGGGCAAGGTTCATCTGGTACACCGCAACATAACACACCAATGAGACATATGTCGGGATATCATGGCTTCCAGAGAGGATCCACATTCACTACACCCCAACGACTACTGCCTCAGTAGCGGGCACCTTATCGAGGACCACATCATCAGCAGTAGCGTCGCCCGCAGAAACAACAGTTTAGGCCTGTTCAACAGAACAGACCTGGGTTCCAAGCCGGTGGGCCGTCATCTTCTACTTCAGGTACCAGGACTACTGGGCCGAAGAAGTGGTGTTGGACATGTGGGGAAACACACTACTAGCGCGACTATCCTGTAGAGAGGACCAGGCCATCTGGATCAGCCGGACCCACTACAGTGGGAGATATGGGCAAGGCCCATCGGATTCATGCAGTGGTGAATAACCGCCAGGTAGAGAACCCATCTACTGTGCTCAAAATGACAGGTATTTTCGCTGACCAGACCCTTAGTATTTTGATAGACCCAGGTGCTACCAAGAGTTTCATTTATGGTGAAGCGCTAAAAAGGATTAAGGTAAAGGCAGTCGAACAAGACGAGTTTAGCTTCGTAGAGATGGCTTCAAAAGATAAACAGAAGGTTGGAGGAAAGGTTACAGGTTGTGCCCTTAACCTGGGAGAGTTTGTCACGAGGGTCAACTTGTACGTCATGATCTTAGGATCTTATGACGTTGTGATTGGTATGGATTGGTTGGAATCGCATGAGGAGATACTCAACTATAAGACAAAATGGTTGAGCTTGGTAGATGATGAAGGATAGAGACGGGTGATTGTAGGACAGAACCAGGGAGTATCCCTAAGGTTCATCTCCTCCTTACAGTTACGAAAGAGCCTGTGCAAGGGGTGCAAGCCTTATGTGATCCTCGCACTAAACGAAAAGGGAGTAGTGGAAGGTTTGGAACACCTTCCGATGGTGAAGGTGTTTGCAGACGTATTTCCAGAGGAATTGCCTGGGATGTCGTCAGAAAGAGAATTGGAGTTTACTATAGACCTGAAACCGGGGACCAAACCGATAGCAAGAACGCCTTATCGGATGTCGACCCTGGAGTTGCAAGTGTTGAAAATGCAATTGAAGGAGTTGTTGGACCTGGGACTGAAATGTCCTAGTGTGTCACCGTGGGGTGCACCGGTTATTTTCATACGAAAGAAGGACAGATCATGGAGGCTTTGCATTGACTACCGTCAATTGAACAAGGCTACGATCAAGAATCAATATCCCTTACCAAGAATTGATGATCTATTCGATCAAATGAAGGGTGCGACAATGTTCTCCAAGATCAATATGCAATCATGGTATCACCATTTATGGATCAAGAAGGATGATGTCCCTAAGACCGCCTTTAAGACAAGATTTGGACATTATGAGTTTACTGTTTTACCGTTTGGACTGACAAATTCCCTAGGGGTATTCATGAGTTTGATGAACGGGGTGTTCCGTGAGTACTTGGACAAGTTCGTCCAAGTATTCATTGATGATATCTTGATCTACTCTCGGATGATGGAGGAGCATGATGAGCACTTTCACTTGGTACTACAGTGTCTATGAGAGCACAAATTTTATGGGAAGTTGTCCAAATGCTCTTTTTATCAATCGAGGATTCACTACTTAGGGCATGTCATCTCCGGCGAAGGCATCGTCGTGGATCCATCAAAGGTTGAGGCTATTATGGAATGGCCTGCACCGACGAATGTCACATAAGTGCATAGTTTTATGGATTTAGTGGAATACTATCGACAGTTTGTCAAGGGATTTTCGAAGATAGCAAATTTGATCATGGAATTGCAGAAGAAAAACAAGAAGTTTTTCTAGACCGAGAAATGCGCAGATGAATTTCGAAGGCTTAAAGAGTTGTTGACCATAGCGTCGATACTAAAGGTACCTGACATGGATGCAGACTTCTTTGTATGCACTGACACATCCAAGGAAGGTTTAGGTCGATTCTTGATGCAAGACAGACGAGTGATTGCTTACATTTCGAGGAAATTGAGAAGGCATGAGGAGAACTACCTGATGCACGATTTGGAGTTGTTAGCCATCGTATATGCCTTGAAGGTTTGGAGACACTACCTTGTTGGAAGAAAATTTGAATTAAGGATTGATCATTGTGGACTACAACACATTTTTACGCAAAGCAACCTGAATGTGTGACAACGGTGTTGGTTGGAATTTCTTAGCGAGTACGACTTCAATATTACTGACATAAAGGGAACAGTGAACCGAGTGGTTGATGCTTTGAGTCGGAGGCCACGCATATTTTCTGTGTTTCCTCTTCAGACGAATCTACGTGAGAATATTCTCACTTTACAGCGTGAGGATGACTGGTACAAAGAAGTCAATAATTTTATTGGACAAAACACAATGATGGTACCACGATATGAGGGATTTTCTTTTGATAGCGATGGGTTATTGAGGTTTAGAGGTCAGATTTACGTACCGCCAAATGACGAGTTGAGGATGTTGATCCTAAGCGAGGCTCATAGAGCGGTTTACATGGCTCACCCAGGAGTGACGAAGATGAGGGCAGACCTTAAACCCTTATTCTTTTGGAAAGGAATGAAGTCCGACATAGTCAACTTTGTGGCTAGATGTCTAGAGTGTCAGCAGATAAAGGCTGAACATAGACACCTGGCAGGATTACTTCAACCACATGCCATTCCAGAATCGAAATGGGAAGTTATTTCGATGGATTTTATTGTTATATTGCCACTAATGGCAAGGAGACACGACTCGATTTTTGTAGTAGTAGACACTGTGATGAAGAGTGCTCCCTTTATTCCTGTACGTACGACGTATCAGGAACCTAACATAGCGAGAGTTTTCATCAGTGATATTGTGAGGCTGCATGGTGTGCCTAAGAAGATTATATCCGATCGAGGATTGGTGTTTACTGGACGATTTTGGATGAGTTTCCAAGAGGATTTGGGGACCCAACTTAACTTTAGTACTGTGTATCACCCAGAGACGGACAGACAGACAGAACGAACGAACCAAACCTTGGAAGACATGTTGTGCATGTACGTTATGGACCAACAAAAGTGCTGGGAGGAATTCTTGCCTCTAGTAGAGTTCGCTTACAACAACAGTTACCAAAGCACCATTAAGATGGTGCCTTTTGAGTTTCTTTATGGGCGACCGTGTCAGACGCCCTTGAGTTGGGATCGGCTTGAGGATAGGGTCTTGGTGGGACCAGAAGCGATCCAAGAAATGGAAGAGAAAATGCAACCCATAAGACAAAGGATTAAAGAAGCACAGGATCGACATAAGAGTTATGCCGATGCGCACCGAGTCGACCGTAGTTACGAGGTCGGCGATCGAGTCTTCTTGTGGGTTAAACCGCATAAGAGTTCGATCAAGTTTGGAAAGGGAACTAAACTCTCTCCTAGTTTCATGGGACCTTTCGAGATTATGGAGAGAAAGGGGCCCGTGGCCTATCGACTAGCCTTGCCTGATTCTTTGAGGTGTATGCACGATGTGTTTCATGTATCTGTTTTGAGACATTATATTAGTGATCCTACACACGTGATTGACATGAGTTCCTTGTAGGTATCAGGCGAGGGAGCGCTCACAGCTGAGCCAGTCCACATTTTAGATCATCGCGTTCGATAGTTACGACGTCGAATGATAGATCAGGTCAAGGTCCAGTGGGACAGTTATAGTCCGCACTCGGCGACCTGGGAGGATGCATATGATATGCGCCAACAGTTTCCATTTTTGTTTGATAGATAGACTTATGATACTGTGGCACTTTTATTTCGGCATTTATACTAAGAAACTTCGGGACAAAGTTTAGACTAAGAGGGGGTGCATGTAACATCCCACTCTGGCACACAGAGAAAACTTATTCTTTGAGGACACTTCCTCGCAAGTGATCTGGACTTTTATGATGATAAAACGTTTATCCTTGATGATGATGTGTTATGATAGATGACATGATGTTTTACTTCTTTAACATAGACAGGTGTTATTGACTCAGTTTTACTAAGTGTGCAGGGTTTTTGGACCTTGAGGATGTTGAGGCATCGATGGAACCCCTTGGACTCCGGATTGAGTTAAGGAGTGTGCTATTTGGGTTTATTTATTTACTGTGATATTACATTGATTTGATGTTATGATGTGGACATGTTTTGACACATTTGTTGATAATTCAAGATGATGATATCTTGTCGACTAGACTCACATATGGAGTAAAGGGGCCACACACGATTTCCAGAGAGATTGAGGGAGAGGTGTGGACAACAGCCCTTCCACAGCCTACTAGCACTCCCCCCGTGGCTCGAACTGTAGGTTAACAATTACCTAGTTTGAGAGGATCCACGATGTCATGAGGGAAGACTGCGACAGTCGCTCACGATGATTCTAAGGGGAGTGCAATAAGGCGGGGGCCTTATTCCTTAGAGCCCTTAGTCTCCCACAAGTTCACCTGGCGGAGTGTTGACTCGAGGGGTTATAGATGTCTACCAATCAGTCAAGTTGGCGAGTGGCACCCTTGGAGCACGTGGTACCTCCTGAAGGGCACGTCGTGCAAAAGAAATGAACGAGGTGAGTGGCACCCTTGGAGCACGTGGTGCATCCTGAAGGGAACGTCGCGCAAAAGAAATGAATGAGGCGAGTGGCACGTTGCATTATGTTGAGGAAGAAACAAACCTAGATGGACCTAAGACTTTAACTCCTTAAGAAATTATTAAAATGACTCCCCTAAACAATTTTCGCCCAGTTCAAAATCTAAACCTAAGTCTAAAAACTTTTTGAAGATAAAATTTTGATTAACCCTAAGGAAAAGGCCCTATAAAAATAAAAAAAAATAAAGTTGTAAAGTAAAACCCACTTAAGTAATGGTTTTAGTCTTCTTGAATTTAGGAGGGGTAAAGTGAAGAGAGGGATAAATTAATTGAAATCCGTGGTTTTAATTTGTTAACAAGAAATAAAATTATTTAACGTGGGGGGGAGTATAAAAAGGTTATGAATTTAAAAATAAAATGAAAAGATTAACTAGCGCATTTACCTTTTGGGGTTTTAAAAAAAAAAAAAAGGGAAAGAAGGGGAATAATAAAAATAGGAAAACTAAGTAATAAAGGAACCATAATAAAGGAAAGAAGGGAACATAGGGTAAAAAGCAATGTCAACATAGTAACGAATCTGCAATTAAGAACTTTCTAAAATGAACTAAATTTAGCAACTTCATTTTAGGGAAAGTTATTAAAAGCATGTAAGGGGATCTAGGAACACCGAGGAGTAATTTTAAGAGCGACTCTAGGTGGGTGAGAGAAATGAGTCTTTTAATAAATTAAAGAAAATAATTTTGGAGAAACGTGGGGGATGAATGACACTTGTACGACAGAGAATTTTTAGAGGGTTTCCATTAAAACTTAAAATAAATGTGATTTAGGAAAGTTGGTGGGTCTCAAAACTCTATAAAAGAAATGGAGATGAGGGGAAAAGGGGATCGTATGTTAGCATAACATTACGCTGCCGAATTGTGACTTGATTGACTGCTTGTGAGGAGTTGGGATTTTCCAACTCGGATTGGAGTGGTAGCTAAGCCTTGCGAGGCGAGCTGGGAAGCTAGACTTACCATCTGGATTTGTGTGGCCCCTTTGCGGCTCAGGGGGCTAAGGGGGAAGAAGAGTACCCCTAGCGAATGGCTAGGAGGTACCGATGAGGTCTCTACGATCGGCGAGTGGGAGCGGCACGGAGAGTGGGACGTGGCACGGAGCGCGGGACATCATCCAAGGTGGGAAAAAGGCAACGGTATGATTTTTATTTTTGGTAGAGTAGAACACATTTGGATATACGGTTAGATATGCAGGTGTTAAGTTGGTAAACTTATTTTTGATTTCATGACTGAATTTTTATAGCCGGGCTGAAGGATTGTTGATTGATTTCTGTGACCTTCCTTGGATCTGTGTGATCTCCCACCATGCCTTGCGTTGTTGTCTGTGTTTTTACCTTTGTAGTGGCGTTATATGTTCATGGCTGTGTTTATGGAGTTTATATGTTAATGGCTGGGTGTATGGAGTTCATATGTTAATGGTTGTTTTTACCTAGTGGGCGTTTTTAAGTTAATGGCTATGTTTATATATGACTGGGGGAGTTTTTAAATTTGGTTATGGGAATTTTGTTTTAATCTAAGCATTTTCATACTGCTGTGGGCGTTTTGTTTCAATTTGAGAATTTTCATATTGTCGTGGGCTTTTTATACCAGTGTGGGCATATTATATATTACCAAGGCCTTTTTTTTATATTGCCGGGTGCGTTTTCTTTATATGAATGGGGGTGTTTCATATCTCTGAGGCTGTATTATATATCACATGGGCGTTTTTATATTCAACGGGCGTTTTTAATATTAACGGTGGCGTTTTATTTTAATGTGGGCATTTCCATGTTAATGGGGGTGTTTATAAAATTTATGGGGGCGTTTTTACAGTGATGTGGGCGTTACAAATTTTTGTGGGCATTCATAAATGACTGTGGGCATCATTATATCTGACTGGGGTGTTTTTAAACATGGCTAGGAGTGTATTGGAATTTAGTCCTTGTAAAATCGTTCTGGCAATTCGTTTTATAATGTTGTTGTAACTTGCAATTCGTTTTTTATAATTACTGCCAATTCGTCCTAGTAAATGAGTTCTGGCGATAGTTATTGGCTTTTATGGCAATTGATAAGTTTAACCTTGACTCCCTATGTCTTCCTTTTTTGAGTTGTAATTGAAACGAATATTCGAATTCCTGCATTTTTCAGTTTTGATTTTTATTTCAAAATGCATATTAGAATCCTTGCAGTTTCAATCCTTAAACCTTTATTGAATAACTATTAGAATCCCTGCACTTTCAGTTTAAGTTGTTATTTGAAATGAATATCAGAATCCCTACATTTTCAGTTTTTATATTTTATTTTTAATTGAATATCAGAATCCACATCAACTTTGGACCATTCGTAGTTGCTCCACTCCTATTTGGCTCTCGAGATAATGTGGGGGAATTTTAATTGGGGAATTCTATGTTGGACACAGATCGGGTGAATGACTTGATTCACATTATTACTTACACCACTTCATGCCTAAAATTTTGTAGCACTGACTCAATTGTATGAAACCTCCTTCTCCATGACTACAAATAACAGAAATCCAGAGTATTTGAGCTCTCAAAAGCTATGGTTCAATTTCATGTCAATCTTATATGATAAGGACACTTCAGACGAAGTGATATATACCTCATCTCTTTCATAATCCTATTTCATTTTATGCTTAGAATCATGTTCCTTGTTATCCTACTATATGTTTATATTGAGGACAGTTAAATGGTCATTATCAAAAAAAAGAAATAAAAATTCTTTTACTTTTTCTTCAAGGATGMTCCYCTTTYACATAAGTACATAGGATAGTATATGTTAATGTAGAAGGAAGTAAGCTTATTTAAAACCCAATTAGATATATGTTACCAATGCTACCATACCAACAACAAGCTATTTGTGTTAGTGTAAATGCAATGAAATGTTAATGCAATGTAAGGGAATGCCATTAATATAATGGAATATTAATGTACAATGTTGTAATAGATTGTTATTTTATAGGGATGGATAATGCTACTATGTAATTTTAATGATATTTTATTGGCAAGGTTATGGCAATATAAAATGAAATGTTGATATTGTTTTAAGGAAGGTAAATGTAACTTGTATTGTTACATGCACGAAGTAGTGTGGTTGATAGTTGTTTACAAGGTTATGACAATATAAAATGCGATGTTGTTGTGGATAATGTTACTGAAAATTTATGGTATTGGTGACATACAAGGTGTAATGAGATTAATAATTTAATGGCCGAGTAAGGGTAATAAAAATATAATGTGATTAATATTTCAGGGTAATGTTTTTAAATTATTTGAATTGTTAACCAAATGTAATGTCTTCGAACTAAGCACAATTGTTTATTTTGAGTTAGTAATGAGAATTAGCAATCATTTGAGTTTTCATTGTTTCCAAAGGGTGGTTGAGTAACTCGTAGATTATTGGAATTTAATTGGAGATTTTGGTCTGTAATCAATACCATTGAGTCGTAGATAACGCCTTGTCTTAAACCACATTGGATCGGCGTCAGAGTCCTTTCGACTTGCACCTTCCGTAGGGGACATGGTGGTCCTTTTGACTATTGTTGTACTTGTTGGTAATCATTTTGTTGCTTGGTATGCTTATGTCAGGCGGGATGTAGACACCTCCATGTAGCCTTAGTATATAAGTCTGTGTGTGTAAATTTTTTGTGTAAAGAATCCAGTGACATATCAAGAGTCTCGGGCCCTTTAAAGGCAGGGTTTCCACCCTCGCAACACACCTGATGGAGATTACTAGTTTCTACCTGAGAAGTCGACCATGAGCCTATCTGACCTTTTCTCTCTCCAGAGCAGAGAACTAAGATTAAATGCCCTACTTTCCTGTGCAGAAATAGTAAAATCTACTACTGTGGATTCTTCCTTCTGTTTTCATACTGTGCATAACCAAGTATGTCGTTAAATGTTTGCGTTGGGTGCCTTATGGATATGATCGTTAATGCTTCCAGTTACTTGTTGTGCACCTTGTCTTCTTGTTGTGATCATTGTGGTTGCGTCTTGTTAGTCGTCAGGTGGCGGCATAGAGTCAAGTGTGTCTGTTCCTTTTTACACGAGCGCACACACCTTAACAAAAAAAAATCTGCACCTTTTATCAGAGTTGTTTCGTAATGAGGAGGGTCGTTACATGGTCGATGAAACTGATTTATGGATGCCACTCTCCCACGTTTTTGTCTCTTCCTTTCATGAGATTTATGGTTATGAAAGCAGTAAATCACATTCTTATTTTCAATGTTTCCATACAATCGTAGTCTACTGGTTATCTTCTCTATTTGATGAGCCTTGGGAGTGTGGATCCCTTGACTGTATATGGCTTCCAATAAATCTATTTATTCTATAGTTGGATTCCATCTAGTGATCCTGCTGGATTTCCCTTCTGCCATTGCTTTAGTCTGTTGGCTTTTTCTTTCTGAGAGAAAGGCAACATGTCCTCAGTGTGGGTGATAAATAGAAAACAAGGGAAAGGAAGAGATTGCACCGAAACTCCAAGTTCCAAGAGACGATTTTGAGAAACAATTGAGAAGTTAGATGAAGATTCTAGCTATAAATGGAGATGGGTATGATCACGGTTGTCGCGTTATCATTGATTTGGAATGAGACCACAATGAGACAAAGAAAAGAAGGCCAAAAAACTCAAGTGGGAATGTGCGAGAACAAAGGGGCATAGGACAATAGAGGGTGGCGGCTAACATTATTTAAAAGGAATGGAAGGATGAGTAAATTCATATCAGTTATTAGAATGCATCTTAATCTATACTTGTTTGAAACGAATCGTTGAATGTTTCTTTTGGTGTGGATGCAATTATTAACCTATTTTCACCTATGAATAGATTACGTTTTGAATTCATTTTGGGTAAATAAAAATATAATTTTTCTAGTGGTCACTATATTTTTTGTGAGTGTTTTAATAATTGTATTGTTAGTTCGTTCTATACTTGTTGCAAAGGAATTGTTATATATTTCTTTTGGTCTGATGTAATAATTAATTTGTAAACATAAGTTTTTTTGTGTGTGTATTTAGTATTTGTATGTTTTGTAATTTTTATTCTATATAGATATTAGGAACTGGAAAAAATAAAGTATTCCATTGTAGAATAAAAGAAGAATTCTAGAAATTAAGATTTATCTAATTTTCATAGTCATAACTTACATATTGATGTGAAAAAGATGTTTTTTATCGATAACTTTACTATTTCTAATAGCAAATATTGAAGTAAATACCATCCTCTAAGCAACAATGTCCGGCATAAAAAAATTCACTAGTTACTTATTACAGTAATAAACACCATGATACCTTTTTAATATGCAACTACTAGAATAAATCTGGAAGAATAAAAAATACATTTATAGACTAGACTTTTACATTGTTAAGACTAAATTCTTTTTATGGGCATGACTTGAGAATAATAAAAGGGAATGTTCTTCACCATCATTATTTTGTAAATCTAAGTATCATTGTCGGATTTTTCCAAGTATAATATCAATTTGGTCTAACTTTGCTAAAATTGTGGTGTTCGTCAAGACGAATAATCTAGGTAGAGAAATTTTGGTGTTTGTCAAGATGAAGAATCTACGCAGAGAATGTTAGAATACATAAAAAAATCACATATCGAAAGGGATCGTTTATATTGTCTTTAAAATATTTTTGTAGTAGCATCTCTATAGTGCCTCTGTTTAGCTAACCATCAAGACCTTTCTAATAGGCATGAAGGATTTTAATCTACCTCTATATGATTATTATAGTTTCTCTTACATGGTATATTATATTCTCTCAAATGGTTTTAAAATTAATGAAACATAATG
>JZKD02S1935406.1:0-28645 GCA_000966675.3 Picea glauca | reverse complement strand
TTTCATGTGCCTGAAGTGTTAAATCTGCCTGACACCTGTCATTCCCTGGTTGTGCCACGTGTCCCTTGCTGACGTGGTCTGCTGTCGTGAGTTGGATCAATGGTTCAGATGCACTTCTTATCCAACGGCTGTGATTACATCGCGAAATCGCATATCGCGATTTCGGGGTTTTCGTTGTCATTGTTCATGAGACTCGTGAAACTCCGATTCTCGATTCTCCGATGAGCAAAATCAACGGTCCATATCTCAAGCTTTCTTTAACAGCTGCGATCAAATCGTGAAATCGCATATCGCGATTTCGAGGTTTTTATTGTCGAGTGAATTGGACATTTCAAAGTCCCGATCCCGGAATCTCCGATGAAGACTCCTGGCTGCCACGCGTCCATACGAATGGACGATCCAGATCCCGTCGGAATTTCACCTTGGCTTTTCCCGATGATAAACCTTGTGCAGCTCCTGTTCGATCTGACGGCTAGGATTCTCTCTCCAATATCCTGATGACTTGTCCGGGATTTCTCCTCTGCACACTAGGGATTAACCTCCGTGCACTTTCTACAGATCTTGTGGCTGACGGGTATCTGCTTCCAATCTGATGGCTCAGATCACTTCTTCTACACGCCAAATCCTTTTCTTAACATATGCGCATCTTCTCCTGATCCAACAGCTATCGGGATTTCCGAGTGAGATCTGACGGCTCTCGGTCTCTTTCCTGAGCTTCCTGCGCGTATAAGAATGCTATTCCTCCTGAGCTTATTCTCCTCTAATCCTTAAAGGATTCTGACTTCTGCTTTCAATCATTCACCTCTTTGAACCTTCCATCTTCACTGTTGTACTTAAGCCATCATCACTACTGTACTTGCCATCAATGACAAGTCTATGCTGCTTGTAAAACATGCCAACAATCCTTTGTACATTCTTCCTTCACCCATGCCATCTTCATTGTTGTACTTGCCATCAATGACAAGCATATGCTACCTGTTACACATTTCCAACAGATCCATCTCCAAATTTTCCTTAAGGGTCCGTAGAATATCCTGGCTCTCTTGAACCCAATATTTACCTTTAGGTTCTCTGTTGTCTCCAAACACTCGATCCAAAAACGTAGGTGCATCGTATCCATACAAATATCGAAAGGGTCTCATCCCAATCGACATGTGATAGGTTGTATTGTAGCAGTGTTCGCCCAAGTGTAGCCACTTAATCCAATATTTTTGTTGGTGTGACAGATAATTCCTCAGATATCCTTCAAGCCATTTATTCACAATCTTGGTCTACATGTCCATTTGAGGATGGTAGCTCATGCTAGGTGTCAGTTATGTCCCAAATAAATTAAAATATGTGAAGTATCCTCCACTCAACTCACTGTCCTATGAGGTACGAACCAATGAGGCCTCATAAATCCCGTTGATAAATAAAGAAACATGATATTGTGAAATCTTGATCAAAGCCTCAAAGGACTGCTCAACTAGGGAACCAATCCCATGCATCCTAGGATTAAACTCCTACAAAAACGATCGAATCTCATGAAAATTGATCCTGGCCTCCACAACCTTACAAATATATGCATTGTTTCCTCTAGATGAATGTACAAACGCTAAAGTGAGGTGCTACCACAACTGAGAGAATCACTAGAAAGTGAAATACCCTCCTCTAGTCTGAAGCCAAATGGAAAATCTGAGTTATTTTCCCCAATCAGGACCATCTTATTTCTCATAGTATTTGAACTGCTAAGCCCTGTAATCCTAGGGTCACATGCTAATCTTCGAAGGGGTCCTTCATTCTGACGTTGCTCCACTATGATCATAACTATTTGTCCAATATCCACATATTTTAGCCTCCTCTCCTGGAACCCCCTGTTAAAATACCTGTAAGAAACAAATCTATTGACCAAACTTATAACTTGTAAAGGTAGATCTATGAAATCAAGGTCTAAAAATCCACTGCCCATCAAAAATTGAATTTTCCTACAAATGAGATGAATCTCTGGATCCCGTAACCAAATTGGAAGTTCACCACTCCCAATTTTTGTTGACTGTAATTGTACCATTCTGACCACCTTAGGCATCCAACTATGTCTCATCTCTTATCCTTGACTGTATCTGCCATCGTCTGGTGGAGACCGAACACTAGGAACCAACCCTGTGCCTACTAATCTGTCCTACTCCTATCCAGCTTCATAGAAAAATATGTTATCCTCACTCCCAACAATGTACTCGAACGAAGTTGGGAGTTTAGAGACCCTCATGTAGAGAGGCTCTACCCTTTGTGGTGCCTATAACTCATACAAGTCTCCTGGATTCCATGCGAAAAGTGTATCATGTATCATCCACACGATCATATCCCTATGTTTTGACTCAAGGATGAAATATATGCCATCTATGGAATATATCATGTCATCCTCTAGTTTGTATTGGCCCACTTGTGTACTGACCACATGCCACAAATGAAATATCTTTGTCACACACATAGTGCCCCATTTATCATTTGAATGTCTCCAGTGATCCTCTAAGATACTTATGTCTAAGATGATATCATCAAAGAATGGAAATAGAAACCTATGCAAATGTATGCATGACTGGTAAGTGGCTGATGTGTTGGTCAATCCCAAGGGTGTGACCATGAACTCGTCTGTATATGTCCAAGAATTAACTAAATAGTCTCCTAAACTCCATACTACTCCCACGCCATCGCCAACATATATAGGTGTCTCCTCACATAGATGGTTAACCACACTCTCTCCATCATCAGAGGTACTACAACTGTTGATGATATGATCTCCAAAATCCATGCATTGAGGCAACAAAGTGGAACTCTCTCCACTGGAAACTCCATGCTTCATCAAGTATGCATTTTTCCTGCACTCCAATGCATCCCCATGTACACCACTGTACACCTATGCATGCCACTGCAGACTACTTCTCATCGATGCATTTCTCTATATACCACTGCATACTCATATGTCCTTCAGTACCATCCTGTATCCTAGATGTACTAATGTATCAACTGATCCATGAGTATCAACTGACCCTGGATAATGTATAGTTGTGTCCTCATCATGGGTGTCAACTAACCCTGGATCCAAAATGGATGTTTCCTCATATGAAGCGTAACTGTCTCCACATTCCATGAATGCATGCTCAACTATCTGATCAAGATTCAGGACTTGATCCATTAATGGGCTCTCCAAAAATAGTGCCCCCTGCAACACATGTACACCCTCATGAGTCTCTAGGTCATATCTCCTTACAATCGCCTACAAGTATGAATGCTTCTCCATAAAACCATCCATGTCACTTATATACTCATGAGATAAGGATGACACATACAACTGGTCATCCTCTAAAATGGATGAAGGAGATATCTAACTCAACTCATCTTGAATCTGCTCCACCTCATTCTCTTTCTCGTCTAGCACGCCATGGTACATCTCGCCAATCGCTATAAGGTAATCTCTATCCATAAGGATATTCTGGTATTTGAACCTCATCACTACCACTGCCTCTTTGAGTGTCTAAAAATATGCAATGGAAAACTCACCTCCCAAATTATCCTGTGCCACCATGGCTCTCCAACAACACTCTACCACCATTTCATGTGTAGCATCAAAGTGTCTCATGGATTCCACAATCATACACTCACTAACATTCAAATTCCATATCAAATGGTGAGACTTATATGAGAAATCATCCACATAATGCTGAAGTGATACACCATACATGTTACTTCCCAAACCAAGTGTGGGATCCACAAAAGAGAACTCCCCGATATCACGTACGCTGCTCTGATCATCAGTTATGTGCACCTCCTGAATAATATCAATCCCCAAGGGTGGATCATCTAATGCCAATTCCTCATTGCACTTAGGTGTAATCACACCCAAGTCATCACATAACTCATGACAAGGTGATGACGCTACCTCCTCCTCATGACCTGACATGTTATCCCCTTGTCCAACCCATGGGCTAATGTCGTTACCTTCATGGGGAATCTCTGATGATGTTCCCAAAGTTGCAACTTTGTCACCCTCATCGCACACAACCACATCATGGATGGGTGTATGCTCATTCAAGGAATCAACCTATGATCATGTCAAGCCTCTATCCTAAAGTGGTTTTTATGCCTTACCAACTATCTTGGATGTGGATTTTTTTTTCTTCTTCTTGAACCACTCCGGATGTTCTAACAGGGTTGTTATACTTTTCTATTGCTCTTTCATGATTTGCAAAATTTCTGCCACAAGATCCTTGTGTGTCTTCATATTTTCCCAAAATTGATATGTATCTATTGCCAATGTTTCCCTTCAAACCTCACAGCTGCAAAGGATCATGCTCTGATACCATTGTAATATTCCTACAAAGTTTTTTGACATTTTTCTTGTTCAACAATTATAACAAACATTTAATAAACATTTTCTTTCTGCTATTTTGTTTGGCTCCTTCACTGATATAATTTATTATTTCTAGCTTGAGTAATTTATTAAATTGTATGTTGTTTGAGAGTTTATTATCATTTTCATATGTCTATTGTCTACAACCTCTCAATAATTTATGCACCTCTGTTCATATAGGTTTTGCTGAGAAGAAGGAATATGACCAATATATGAATAACAACAAGAGAACTTAATGCATCACTTTTGCTATAAACAGTGAGGCAACAATGACTGATATTTCATTAATGTGTGACCTTTTATGATAATAGACTTCCAACTGAATATCAATGAGGAATAAATGGGTTGTAGGTGAAATGGGCACTAGTATAAACCTCCTTATGCTACCAGCAGTTGGGATTGGCCTCCAAGAGTTCCCACGACCACCAACAATCAAATTTCAACCCTTATAATACTCAGTTCGCCCACCATACATGAGATTCGACCCCTCTTAACAATTAATTTTCACCTAACAAGCTTGTAATTCACCCAGTCTCAGTAACATGTCCTCCTTAATAATTGTGACAACCAAACCCATTATTTTAATAAGCCTTAATGGAGGCAACAACCTCACACAAGGAGATTCAACCTCTCTTTTTACAGAGCTTCTGTACCTACATCGAGTGAAGTCCGCCCAACACTTCAACTCAACTTCCAGTGATCAAAATATGGAATTTTATTGCCTTAATCAACCTTCTCTTTTACTTTATGTGCCCCACAAGAAATAATGTATGCCTAGTAGCTTGGAATGTGCCCCACAAGTAATAATGTGTGCCCCAACATTCAAAAGAAATTTCCTCTTTCAGTGTATTAACTCAACCAATGAACAAACTAGTCTCCGAAGGAGAAAAAATGCCCATCACCATAAAGAAAACTCCCTCTTCAATGGAAACTCGTCCCACAATGGAAACCCAACTGCCACACACAAGAAACTAACTATAACTCCAAGAAATTTAGTTGTAAGAAGATAAAACTTCATGAAAATGAAGAACAATGGCAAAATATGAGTGATTCCTATCCAATTCAAGCTAGGGTGTATTGTTGCAACACCGAAACCAGAGATAAATGAAGGGGTTCCAAAAACCCTAGTCTCCCTTCTCAAGATCCCTCCAAAATATATTTCTCAAATAAATGATATGCAAGAATATCCCAGACTCCTCCTATCCCTTTTATTTTATACTTCCAACTTGAGTGTTTCTTTCCTTCTCTTATGAATGTGGGATAATAACCCCACTTGATTTTATTTTCCATTCTTCATGTCCCCTTGATTATTTTCTGCCCTATCCCACGAGAACTCAATTAGGCTAGCAGAATTCTCTCTTAGAGAGATTAGGCAGATGGGGACATTACATGACCTCTATATAAATGAAAATGGTTTTTTCACCAAGTTCTACTAGAACATTTTGGTAGAGGCCTTCTGGTTGTGATGGATGACCATCATATTCCCTTAGGGAAATGGAAGATGGGACAAGTTCCATGGAACCGAGTTGTTTCCATACTATTTTGGACACAATGCATGTATATTCTCCTTCATCAATGATGCATCAATGTATTGGGAGGTTTCAAATATTGACTAGTATTTGGAAAGCCACCAACAATAGGAAGAGTGGTTCATTATTATCCAGGTCAAAAGTGATCGGATGGGTATCTGATGGGTCAAATTCCCCCAAGGTTGAAAGTAGGGTATTCCTTTTTGAAGGATACGTTTGAAGGACCTCTAAGACATATATGGATTCTATATATTGAGATAAGTCATCGAATATTCTATAACTGAGTGCCTCCCTTGCATGGGGGTTGTTTATATTCATGCATAGTGGTGCGCAGGGGATGTGAATAACAGTTTATATGCTAGTACAATGGATCGTTAATGGTTGTCCTATTGGTAATGTGCATGAATATGATGTAGTATTTGTGGGTTCAGTAGGCATACCATAATATTAGCTACGGGTTTGAAGGACAATTTCCTCTTTAGTGGTCAGGAGGATGGGCCAATCATTTGGGTTTCCAGATGGAGGCTGATCTAGTTTGGGATTTTTTCCCATATGGTGTGGGTTAGGGACTATTGTCTATTGTGTTTTAATGACTCCTTAGTGATGAATTGGTTTTTTTAGATCCACTGGATCTTGTGGTTGAATGTAGTTTTGAGGGACTTATGGTGGTCCCTGTGGGGTAGGGCGCCTAGGTGGGTTCATGGCCTCCTTCATCCTTTTGTAATCGGTGATCTGATGGAAGTGGTGAGTATAATGACCATACTCCCCACAAATTTCAAAAAGGGAATTGATCTTGAGGTTGTTATTTTTCCCTTTTATTTGTTGTCCATTGTTATTACCTCCTTGGGAGTTTTGGTTGCCATGGTTGTAGTTTCCCCCTCTCATGGTGTTTGTTTGTTGGGGGTTTCCCCCCTATCCTTGGTTGGTGTTATTATTTTCTTTCCTTTATTTTTATTTTTTGATTTGTTAGGAAGATTGGTCATGTTTAATGATTCAAGGGATTGAACCTATTGAATAGGGGAAGTTTGGACAAAATTGACACCAACCTATTTTTGACCATGTGATGGGGAAACTTATTGTGGAGGACCTGGGAATGGAAAATATGGATTACCTAATGGGGGGTACATAAGGATTGTATGAGGTTGATGTCCCTCCTCCATTGTTGAGGTTATAAGTTGGGGCCATGGGTGGGTTGACCACTGAAGTTTGAACTTGACTTGTTGTTCGTGGAAATATAAATGGGAGAGGAGGAGTGGGGGGAGGATAATATGGTGTTCCTCCATATGACTAGGGGTGGTGGTGATGGGCCCCAAAAATAGGGACATATTGAGAATATGGGTTGAAGTGGGCCATGGAACCATTAAAATCATCTAGAGTGTGAGAGGCTTAAGGTTTGTCTTGACCAAATGGTAGAGGATGAGGAGAATCCGGTAATACTATATAGAGATACCATGATTGAGAGTAGATGAAATCAAACTGTTGGACCTTGGTGATGGCCTCGTCTTCAGTTTGAGGGAAGGTTGTAGCCACATCTTTGGAAAGGACATGGACTAGTGATTTGAGGATTCAATCTAATCGTTGTTCTGGGGTGGTATCATCCATTCAAATACTTCTTCTCTGTGCCATTCATGAATATGATCAACGATAAGGAAGGATGTGGTTTGTTTGAATTCTGATAGAATTCCCAAACCAGTGTCATGATGGATTGGGATTTGGAAGAAATATAAGAAGGCTTTGGATGAAGATTCAAAGTTCATGTGGGACCCAACTTTTCCATCCACATACCATTTGGAAAATGGACCAATGAGTGTTCATTAGAACAATATTAAATGAATGGAATCTTCCATAATGATTTTGGAAGAACATCGCAAGTGAAAATACATTATGTGATTAGTAGGGTATTCTCTTGTCCTTACTTCAAACTTTGGGATGTCAAAAGGTAGCTTGGTGGGCATATTTGGCCATGTGGTGTCATGAAGGATTGGGTCATTCGCTAGTTTGGTCAAATATAGAATGTTAAGGGATGCCAAGTATGGCATGGTACAGGGTGAGCCATCCATGGTATGTTGTGGTTGAGAAGAATTTCCTTGTGAGGAAGGTTGGGAGCTTGTACCTTGTGAACAAGGTTGGGCTCTGCCTCCTTTTGATGGAGGACTAGTAGATGGATTTTTCTGGGTACTGGTGCCATGTAAGGTGGGCCCAAGAAAAGTTGATCCTAGAAAAGTGGCACTTACTAGTGTGTGAACCGGTTGTTCTGATGTGTCAGCAAAATTGGAAACACCTCCCAAGATTGGAGGGAGGTTTCTCAAATGTCTAGAATGACGGGGATGTTGTGGTTCCCCTATGTTTCTATACTATATGTGAATGTGTTCACATGGTAGTGAGAAGAATAAATGAACAAGTGCTTCTATAAATATGGACTATCTCAACAATGTAATCAAACAGTGGGGATCATACATTAACAAGTAACAATCTAAGATAGTTTGGGGTTTATCCACATGGGGGAATAAAATAACAAGAACGTGTCCTGAAATACCTATCATCCTTCCTCTCAAAAATCATTGCAGCTTCCAAAAGGATGCAACAATGGGGCATGAATTCACCATAAGAGGAACTAGATAAGGTATGAATCAATCAATTATAATGAGGGGTGAAAGGGGAATATCCTGAAAGTATTGGCGATATTACCCAACATTCGTTCAAAATATTATTGAAGTGATATTGCAGCCAACAAATCCACCTGTGTGGGAAACCTATACTTTTCCACTAAGCTACCTCTATCAAGCATGACATTTATATTTTTGATCGAATAAATGGGTCACAGGTTGGATGATTTCCAAAGGTTGGGTGAACCAAGGAGCATGCACAAATCAACAAAACCTTGACCTTTGACCCTTGATGGGTACTCCCCTACCTTATTGTGTAGGAATTCTTGATTTAGAGTATTTCGATATCCAGTTTCGCAACTTATAATTTTGAATGAGAAATGATCATGGGGAGTTGTTTGGATGCGTATCCCCAATATCTTAACTTATACTACAATTTTCTTTTATGCTCCTCCTATGGAGGTTAAAGATGTGTTGTTTAGTGGTTGTTTTTAGGATTTGAATTGGAATGTGAGGTTTGGGTTATGTGCCAACCTTGTTTTTCTTAAATGGTATGTGCAAAAAATATTTTTCTAGACAAATGAAACCATTATGGTTTTCCCAGATTGCTTGTGGGCACGGGGAGAAGATCATAATACAATTTTAAGTATCTAATAAAAAACCTTTTGAGTATGTAGTGAATGTTCTGTGCAAGAAGTAATAGAGTGCACTTATTTTCAATAAATTAGTGACCAAAATTTTAACATGTGGACATCACTTTGTCCTTTACAAATATTGTTTATCTCTAACTTACTAAATTTCAAAACAATCCTTGCAAAATTGGAAAATCCCTAGGTAACTAGCATGGTGTACATGTGGGTCTTTACATTTGAGATTTTAATATTCCTAGAACGTTATCTAATCTAAGAAATATTTGAAACTATCCCTACATTGTAGACATGTGGGAATGTATGGAACCTTTCTCATCCTTTAAACTTCCTAGGTTGTTTTATCTAAAAAAACTTGAAAATATCCTAATATTGTACACATGTGGGAATTTATGGGCCGTTAAAAACCTCTATGAATATTCTTTAAAAAGTAAAACCAAGAGGTGTTGGACTCTCCTAAAATGATGTATTTAGTTTCATAAAAAAACAAACTAAGAGCTATTAGCCTCTCCTAAAATGGTTGATTTAGTTGCAAAAAGAAGCAAACTAAGAGGTATTGGCCTCTCCTAAAATGGTTGATTTTGAAGGGAGATGGATATTTCTTAAAAAACCATCTTTATTATTCCCCTATATCACTCAGAGGTGTAAGGGGAAGACCATACTCAAAGACGTCAAAATATTCACCTAGTCCTGATTTAATGGTTGTAAAAGTAAGGCTTTAATTTTGAAATTCAAATGTTATACTAAGTCATCCATGTGCCAACAAAGAAAGGGAAATATGATATGGTTCTTTTTACCCCTCTATATGTCTATGTGTGGCTAATTACCTATGAAAGAAAGAACTCAAAACCTTCTTTTTGTTGATTTTACAAAGTGAAAAAAATAAACCTACAATTACTTGGTGAAATTAGCGTCAAAATCCATTACAATCAATGAAAAATGTTCTTATGTGTGTATTTTACTACTGACAATAGCATAGAGTGAAAAACCTGCATAAATAGATAGAAGTTGAAATGCGTGGTCCTTCACGGCCTACAAGGATGTTTATTAGGTACCCACATAAGAAAGTATAAATGGTGGGGTAGGAATTCGAACTGAGTTCTTTCAACCAAAGACTGATTTGTTGTATTTGAGGATTGGGCTAGGCCATTTTTGGGTCCTAAAAACACAAAAAATTGATAATGAAAACTCTAATGCCCTAATTGAGGAGGAATTTGATACCAATGCCTAGTATGGTCACCAAACTGTTGGGCTCTTTTGGTCACTTGGGTGAGAAAAATGGAGCCCTTTAGTTGCCTTGTTAGACCAACAAGACAACATAATAAGAGGTTAGTTGATTAGTGAATCAACAAGAAAGTAAATAAAAAAAACAAATAACCAAGGAATGTAAGTAAAGTAATAATGTAAAAAATAAAATGGATGCATTAAATTGACACAAGAAATAAGTACCCAAGTGGAAAGTGATCCTTGAATTAAGAACACCAAAGGAGAAAAGTGGGACTTATGAATCCCCTATTCCTCCTTGGGAGGGCCCTTGAGTCCCCAAAAAATAGAGCTTTACTCTCCTATCTATGACTAACAATGGTGAATAACTTCTTGGTCAAGTTTCTTAAGAGGTGAGAATCTTACCAAATGTTATGTTTCCTCAAATGGCTCTCAAGAAAATAGATGGCTTCTCTAAAAGAACATGGGAATCTTAACAATACAATGAATTCCTTCCTTTTCAACATAACATGGCCATGTATTTATAGGACCAAAGAAACATATTACATAACATGTTCCAAGTGTGAATGAGAGACCTTTGGATGTAATTATCACCCTTTAAATGACCCTAAAGAGATATTTTTGGTTGATCTTGAGGTCATGTCTTGGTACAATTTAGTCTGAAAGTGGTTGAGGTGCGAGAAATTTCCTAAATGCGTCACTTCCACATCAGTGTGGGTTTCTTTGGGGATAGTCACACAATATGTCAAAATTGCACATCCAACTCTTTGTTGATTCGTGTGGATGTGTACATGTTGACTTTGGTGGAAGCGCATAGAAATCCATGGGTCTTATACAGTTTTGAAATCTTATTGAAATAAGTTTTTTAAATGTTGGAAGTATGAGAATTGTTATGTTCAATTTTTTATCCTTTCTTCAACCATTGTATGTACTTCTATGAGAAATGTTTTGGTGATAACACTAATATCTCCCCCAACCACAAGATAATTTTTCCCTAATATATACCCGAAATGTTTTGAGGGTAGGAGTGGGAAGAGATGTCAAGGAAACTTTGGGGAGAGATATTAGCGAAATATTTTTATGGTGGGGGTGAGGGGAGATATTAGGGGAAACATTTTATATTTTTTTCCCTAATATCAAACCCCACCCCCTCCCTCAAAACTAGTTTTCCTTAATATCTTCCACCATCCCCACACTAAACACTTTGGGGGGATATATTAGGGAAACATTCCCCAAAATTTTCACTAATATATTCACTAACTGCAACCATCAAAACTTTTGGGTATAGTTTTCCCTAATATCTCTCCCCATCTCCACCCTCAAAACATTGGGGGAAGATATTACATAAAACTTATGGTGGGGGGTAGATATTATGTTAATCCCTAGATAAAGCCCCATGTTAATCCCTATATAAATTCACATATATATTGAGTTATTACAATTATATTGTTATATTAGTGTTTTTGGCTAGTCTCTTTAATTGTAATTCTACCATTTGTCTTCTATAAATACCAAGGAGATCTAGTTTTAGAAATCGTCTCATCTTGTACACTTGCTCTATTTTAAGAGGTTTTCCTATCGGAGAGGATTCACATTGATTATTACCTATCATTATAAATGCATGTAGGTACTTTTATTTCTCTTTTTATGCTATTTGGGTGTTTGATGCATAACATTTGGTTTCAAAGCATATGATCCTTGGAATTGGCTCCTTCAAATGAGTCATCTAGGTATTTTCACTATAACTTTCTTTTTGGGATAGTTTCGTACCATCAAAGTTTTGGTAGGATTCGGATACATATCAAAGTGTTTTTTAATATTATGTTCTTTTTCACGATAATTTTAAAGATATATCCTATGGAAATTAGGGTTTTTGACTAATTCTAAAATTATTATCAAATGAGCCATATTTTAATTTTATCTATAAATTTTTCTTTGGGGTGTATAATATATATATATATATAAGAGACATAGTGGATTATTTTTGGTAAAAAATTTAGATTCTAGTTCACTATACTCTAATAAATACAAATTGCAAAAATTAGGGTTTTGGACTAGTCCTCGAACTAGTCTCAAAGATGTGTTCTTGATAAAAAAAATATGTATGATGATATACAATTCCAAATTGAGAAGAACTAATTAAATTGAAAACAATATATACCATTGTATTTTATATCCAAATTTCGAAGGCAGGTCTAAAAAATTGGACACGTGGTGGGCTGTACAAGTTCACTCTCTTGAAAGGGACAAACACAACATGTTTTTGGGAAAGTAACGATAAATTTCTCTTGTCACTTTGAATTTTGGTAAAACCTATGTAATTGTAAACAATAAATACATTGATACTATAGATTAAATTTCAGACTCATAGGGGCCAAAACTTCATTGATATTTCAAGAGAAATATCAACTAACAAGACAATCTACAAACTTGGGTTTTTAAAGGTATTGTTAACTTGAAATTAGATTGAATTTTGATTGGAAGAACTATTTTTGGCGATTAAAAAATTGCTATAAAGAGAATGAAGAGGAGTTTTTTTTTATTTTATCACGTGGAAAATGGTTCTATAAGAATTTATACTCATACTAAACCTCCATAGAACTCACACATGATGCATGAAGAAAGTGAAGACTTGGAAAATAGGGTATTCCAATTGAAGAACCAAGTTAATGAAATGAGTTGTAGTATGTTCAGACTAGTGGAATTTTCACATTATTAGGAGAAAATTAAAAGGGAAACACAATATAAATCGAAAATTTGATGGATCAAAAGATGGAATGATTATAAAATTCCATGGAAACCTTGCAAAATACGATGGAAATAATGCTCTTATAGAGGTTCCCTAAAAGGGATATCATGATCCAAGGAAATCATGAAAATAAGTAGAAAAATAGTTTTTAACCTCAATCACGTATGGGGAATATTTAAACACCTTTAGAGAGCACAAATATTGAATTCCATAATCATTATCATTCAACACTCCAAGATCTACATCATTGGGGGTTCAACCTAGGACCAAGGAACTACTTAATTCCCAAGATCTATATGAGAACATTTGATGGGAAATGTCCTATAACATGGATATTCTAGATGAAAAAATTATTTTATCTACACCAAGTTCCAACTTTACAATGGTAAGTCTTGCATCCTTGTATTTAGAACATGATCATGTTTTCTAGTATTAATGGCTTTGTGAATGAAAAATGATTCTATTGTATCTTGGTCGATTTTTACAGATGAATTAATAACACATTACTAGGATATTAAGAGAAACACATTATTTGTTCAATTGATACATATTTGGCAAAGAGTTCCAATTACAGAGCACATTTAGCAATTTCAAAAGTGGAGTGTCAGGGTGAAGTACATTCTAGAGGATAATTTGTTAGATATCTTTATGGGAACTTTCACGGATAACATTCAACATGATTGGAGCATTATTTCAATGTGGCAAGGAAAGTTGAAAGTAAAAATATTTCCACAAGAAGGGTAGCCAATAAAAACTATATAGAGAACCATGGTCCCTCTCCTAACCTCAACATACAAGGTGGAGACCTACAAAAATGAATGAAATGAGATCAAAGGGGATATTGTTTAATTTTGATAGAAATTTAAATAAGGGGCGTAAATGCGGTGAGAGGAAGTTATTCTACATAGATTGTGAAGAAGAGGAAGATCAAGAACTTGAACCATTGCAATATCTAGAACTAGAAGAGACTAATCCAACCATATCTTGTCATGCATTGGTCATCCTCAACACTCCTCAAAATCTCAATATAGAAGGATGTATCAAAAATTAAAAAAAAAGTAATAGTATTGATTGATTATAGTAGTACCCATAAATTCATTAATTTCAAATTAGCCAAAATTTTCAATTGCTTTATATATATATATATATATATAGCACCAAAGTTTCAATTAATTATTGTAGCTGGAGGTACCATAATTTCTTTATCGAAGTTCNCTGACGTGGTCTGCTGTCGTGAGTTGGATCAATGGTTCAGATGCACTTCTTATCCAACGGCTGTGATTACATCGCGAAATCGCATATCGCGATTTCGGGGTTTTCGTTGTCATTGGTCATGAGACTCGTGAAACTCCGATTCCCGATTCTCTGATGAGCAAAATCAACGGTCCATATCTCAAGCTTTCTTTAACGGTTGCGATCAAATCGCGAAATCGCATATCGCGATTTCGGGGTTTTCATTGTCGAGTGAATTGGACATTTCAAAGTCCCGATCCCGGAATCTCTGATGAAGACTCATGGCTGCCACGCGTCCATACGAATGGACGATCCAGATCCCGTCGGAATTTCACCTTGGCTTTTCCCGATGATAAACCTTGTGCAGCTCCTGTTCGATCTGACGGCTAGGATTCTCTCTCCAATATCCCGATGACTTGTCCGAGATTTCTCCTCTACACACTAGGGATTAACCTCTGTGCACTTTCTACAGATCCTGTGGCTGACGGGTATCTGCTTCCAATCTGATGGCTCAGATCACTTCTTCTACACGCCAACTCCTTTTCTTAACATATGCGCAGCTTCTCCCGATCCAACAGCTGTCGGGATTTCCGAGTGAGATCTGACGGCTCTCGGTCTCTTTCCTGAGCTTCCTATGCGTATAAGAATGTTATTCCTCCTGAGCTTATTCTCCTCTAATCCTTAAAGGATTCTGACTTCTGCTTTCGATCATTCACCTCTTTGAACCTTCCATCTTCACTGTTGTACTCAAGCCATCATCACTACTGTACTTGCCATCAATGACAAGTCTATGCTGCCTGTAAAACATGCCAACAATCCTTTGTACATTCTTCCTTCACCCATTCCATCTTCATTGTTGTACTTGCCATCAATGACAAGCATATGCTACCTGTTACACATTTCCAACAAATCCATCTCCAAATTTTCCTTAAGGGTCCGTAGAATATCCTGGCTCTCTTGAACCCAATATTTACCTTTAGGTTCTTTGTTGTCTCCAAACACTCGATCCAAAAATGTAGGTGCATCGTATCCATACAAATATCGAAAGGGTCTCATCCCAATCGACATGTGATAGGTTGTATTGTAGCAGTGTTCGCCCAAGTGTAGCCACTTAATCCAATATTTTTGTTGGTGTGACAGATAATTCCTCAGATATCCTTCAAGCCATTTATTCACAATCTTGGTCTACATGTCCATTTGAGGATGGTAGCTCATGCTAGGTGTCAGTTATGTCCCAAATAAATTAAAATATGTGAAGTATCCTCCACTCAACTCACTGTCCTATGAGGTACGAACCAATGAGGCCTCATAAATCCCGTTGATAAATAAAGAAACATGATATTGTGAAATCTTGATCAAAGCCTCAAAGGACTGCTCAACTAGGGAACCAATCCCATGCATCCTAGGATTAAACTCCTACAAAAACGATCGAATCTCATGAAAATTGATCCTGGCCTCCACAACCTTACAAATATATGCATTGTTTCCTCTAGATGAATGTACAAACGCTAAAGTGAGGTGCTACCACAACTGAGAGAATCACTAGAAAGTGAAATACCCTCCTCTAGTCTGAAGCCAAATGGAAAATCTGAGTTATTTTCCCCAATCAGGACCATCTTATTTCTCATAGTATTTGAACTGCTAAGCCCTGTAATCCTAGGGTCACATGCTAATCTTCGAAGGGGTCCTTCATTCTGACGTTGCTCCACTATGATCATAACTATTTGTCCAATATCCACATATTTTAGCCTCCTCTCCTGGAACCCCCTGTTAAAATACCTGTAAGAAACAAATCTATTGACCAAACTTATAACTTGTAAAGGTAGATCTATGAAATCAAGGTCTAAAAATCCACTGCCCATCAAAAATTGAATTTTCCTACAAATGAGATGAATCTCTGGATCCCGTAACCAAATTGGAAGTTCACCACTCCCAATTTTTGTTGACTGTAATTGTACCATTCTGACCACCTTAGGCATCCAACTATGTCTCATCTCTTATCCTTGACTGTATCTGCCATCGTCTGGTGGAGACCGAACACTAGGAACCAACCCTGTGCCTACTAATCTGTCCTACTCCTATCCAGCTTCATAGAAAAATATGTTATCCTCACTCCCAACAATGTACTCGAACGAAGTTGGGAGTTTAGAGACCCTCATGTAGAGAGGCTCTACCCTTTGTGGTGCCTATAACTCATACAAGTCTCCTGGATTCCATGCGAAAAGTGTATCATGTATCATCCACACGATCATATCCCTATGTTTTGACTCAAGGATGAAATATATGCCATCTATGGAATATATCATGTCATCCTCTAGTTTGTATTGGCCCACTTGTGTACTGACCACATGCCACAAATGAAATATCTTTGTCACACACATAGTGCCCCATTTATCATTTGAATGTCTCCAGTGATCCTCTAAGATACTTATGTCTAAGATGATATCATCAAAGAATGGAAATAGAAACCTATGCAAATGTATGCATGACTGGTAAGTGGCTGATGTGTTGGTCAATCCCAAGGGTGTGACCATGAACTCGTCTGTATATGTCCAAGAATTAACTAAATAGTCTCCTAAACTCCATACTACTCCCACGCCATCGCCAACATATATAGGTGTCTCCTCACATAGATGGTTAACCACACTCTCTCCATCATCAGAGGTACTACAACTGTTGATGATATGATCTCCAAAATCCATGCATTGAGGCAACAAAGTGGAACTCTCTCCACTGGAAACTCCATGCTTCATCAAGTATGCATTTTTCCTGCACTCCAATGCATCCCCATGTACACCACTGTACACCTATGCATGCCACTGCAGACTACTTCTCATCGATGCATTTCTCTATATACCACTGCATACTCATATGTCCTTCAGTACCATCCTGTATCCTAGATGTACTAATGTATCAACTGATCCATGAGTATCAACTGACCCTGGATAATGTATAGTTGTGTCCTCATCATGGGTGTCAACTAACCCTGGATCCAAAATGGATGTTTCCTCATATGAAGCGTAACTGTCTCCACATTCCATGAATGCATGCTCAACTATCTGATCAAGATTCAGGACTTGATCCATTAATGGGCTCTCCAAAAATAGTGCCCCCTGCAACACATGTACACCCTCATGAGTCTCTAGGTCATATCTCCTTACAATCGCCTACAAGTATGAATGCTTCTCCATAAAACCATCCATGTCACTTATATACTCATGAGATAAGGATGACACATACAACTGGTCATCCTCTAAAATGGATGAAGGAGATATCTAACTCAACTCATCTTGAATCTGCTCCACCTCATTCTCTTTCTCGTCTAGCACGCCATGGTACATCTCGCCAATCGCTATAAGGTAATCTCTATCCATAAGGATATTCTGGTATTTGAACCTCATCACTACCACTGCCTCTTTGAGTGTCTAAAAATATGCAATGGAAAACTCACCTCCCAAATTATCCTGTGCCACCATGGCTCTCCAACAACACTCTACCACCATTTCATGTGTAGCATCAAAGTGTCTCATGGATTCCACAATCATACACTCACTAACATTCAAATTCCATATCAAATGGTGAGACTTATATGAGAAATCATCCACATAATGCTGAAGTGATACACCATACATGTTACTTCCCAAACCAAGTGTGGGATCCACAAAAGAGAACTCCCCGATATCACGTACGCTGCTCTGATCATCAGTTATGTGCACCTCCTGAATAATATCAATCCCCAAGGGTGGATCATCTAATGCCAATTCCTCATTGCACTTAGGTGTAATCACACCCAAGTCATCACATAACTCATGACAAGGTGATGACGCTACCTCCTCCTCATGACCTGACATGTTATCCCCTTGTCCAACCCATGGGCTAATGTCGTTACCTTCATGGGGAATCTCTGATGATGTTCCCAAAGTTGCAACTTTGTCACCCTCATCGCACACAACCACATCATGGATGGGTGTATGCTCATTCAAGGAATCAACCTATGATCATGTCAAGCCTCTATCCTAAAGTGGTTTTTATGCCTTACCAACTATCTTGGATGTGGATTTTTTTTTCTTCTTCTTGAACCACTCCGGATGTTCTAACAGGGTTGTTATACTTTTCTATTGCTCTTTCATGATTTGCAAAATTTCTGCCACAAGATCCTTGTGTGTCTTCATATTTTCCCAAAATTGATATGTATCTATTGCCAATGTTTCCCTTCAAACCTCACAGCTGCAAAGGATCATGCTCTGATACCATTGTAATATTCCTACAAAGTTTTTTGACATTTTTCTTGTTCAACAATTATAACAAACATTTAATAAACATTTTCTTTCTGCTATTTTGTTTGGCTCCTTCACTGATATAATTTATTATTTCTAGCTTGAGTAATTTATTAAATTGTATGTTGTTTGAGAGTTTATTATCATTTTCATATGTCTATTGTCTACAACCTCTCAATAATTTATGCACCTCTGTTCATATAGGTTTTGCTGAGAAGAAGGAATATGACCAATATATGAATAACAACAAGAGAACTTAATGCATCACTTTTGCTATAAACAGTGAGGCAACAATGACTGATATTTCATTAATGTGTGACCTTTTATGATAATAGACTTCCAACTGAATATCAATGAGGAATAAATGGGTTGTAGGTGAAATGGGCACTAGTATAAACCTCCTTATGCTACCAGCAGTTGGGATTGGCCTCCAAGAGTTCCCACGACCACCAACAATCAAATTTCAACCCTTATAATACTCAGTTCGCCCACCATACATGAGATTCGACCCCTCTTAACAATTAATTTTCACCTAACAAGCTTGTAATTCACCCAGTCTCAGTAACATGTCCTCCTTAATAATTGTGACAACCAAACCCATTATTTTAATAAGCCTTAATGGAGGCAACAACCTCACACAAGGAGATTCAACCTCTCTTTTTACAGAGCTTCTGTACCTACATCGAGTGAAGTCCGCCCAACACTTCAACTCAACTTCCAGTGATCAAAATATGGAATTTTATTGCCTTAATCAACCTTCTCTTTTACTTTATGTGCCCCACAAGAAATAATGTATGCCTAGTAGCTTGGAATGTGCCCCACAAGTAATAATGTGTGCCCCAACATTCAAAAGAAATTTCCTCTTTCAGTGTATTAACTCAACCAATGAACAAACTAGTCTCCGAAGGAGAAAAAATGCCCATCACCATAAAGAAAACTCCCTCTTCAATGGAAACTCGTCCCACAATGGAAACCCAACTGCCACACACAAGAAACTAACTATAACTCCAAGAAATTTAGTTGTAAGAAGATAAAACTTCATGAAAATGAAGAACAATGGCAAAATATGAGTGATTCCTATCCAATTCAAGCTAGGGTGTATTGTTGCAACACCGAAACCAGAGATAAATGAAGGGGTTCCAAAAACCCTAGTCTCCCTTCTCAAGATCCCTCCAAAATATATTTCTCAAATAAATGATATGCAAGAATATCCCAGACTCCTCCTATCCCTTTTATTTTATACTTCCAACTTGAGTGTTTCTTTCCTTCTCTTATGAATGTGGGATAATAACCCCACTTGATTTTATTTTCCATTCTTCATGTCCCCTTGATTATTTTCTGCCCTATCCCACGAGAACTCAATTAGGCTAGCAGAATTCTCTCTTAGAGAGATTAGGCAGATGGGGACATTACATGACCTCTATATAAATGAAAATGGTTTTTTCACCAAGTTCTACTAGAACATTTTGGTAGAGGCCTTCTGGTTGTGATGGATGACCATCATATTCCCTTAGGGAAATGGAAGATGGGACAAGTTCCATGGAACCGAGTTGTTTCCATACTATTTTGGACACAATGCATGTATATTCTCCTTCATCAATGATGCATCAATGTATTGGGAGGTTTCAAATATTGACTAGTATTTGGAAAGCCACCAACAATAGGAAGAGTGGTTCATTATTATCCAGGTCAAAAGTGATCGGATGGGTATCTGATGGGTCAAATTCCCCCAAGGTTGAAAGTAGGGTATTCCTTTTTGAAGGATACGTTTGAAGGACCTCTAAGACATATATGGATTCTATATATTGAGATAAGTCATCGAATATTCTATAACTGAGTGCCTCCCTTGCATGGGGGTTGTTTATATTCATGCATAGTGGTGCGCAGGGGATGTGAATAACAGTTTATATGCTAGTACAATGGATCGTTAATGGTTGTCCTATTGGTAATGTGCATGAATATGATGTAGTATTTGTGGGTTCAGTAGGCATACCATAATATTAGCTACGGGTTTGAAGGACAATTTCCTCTTTAGTGGTCAGGAGGATGGGCCAATCATTTGGGTTTCCAGATGGAGGCTGATCTAGTTTGGGATTTTTTCCCATATGGTGTGGGTTAGGGACTATTGTCTATTGTGTTTTAATGACTCCTTAGTGATGAATTGGTTTTTTTAGATCCACTGGATCTTGTGGTTGAATGTAGTTTTGAGGGACTTATGGTGGTCCCTGTGGGGTAGGGCGCCTAGGTGGGTTCATGGCCTCCTTCATCCTTTTGTAATCGGTGATCTGATGGAAGTGGTGAGTATAATGACCATACTCCCCACAAATTTCAAAAAGGGAATTGATCTTGAGGTTGTTATTTTTCCCTTTTATTTGTTGTCCATTGTTATTACCTCCTTGGGAGTTTTGGTTGCCATGGTTGTAGTTTCCCCCTCTCATGGTGTTTGTTTGTTGGGGGTTTCCCCCCTATCCTTGGTTGGTGTTATTATTTTCTTTCCTTTATTTTTATTTTTTGATTTGTTAGGAAGATTGGTCATGTTTAATGATTCAAGGGATTGAACCTATTGAATAGGGGAAGTTTGGACAAAATTGACACCAACCTATTTTTGACCATGTGATGGGGAAACTTATTGTGGAGGACCTGGGAATGGAAAATATGGATTACCTAATGGGGGGTACATAAGGATTGTATGAGGTTGATGTCCCTCCTCCATTGTTGAGGTTATAAGTTGGGGCCATGGGTGGGTTGACCACTGAAGTTTGAACTTGACTTGTTGTTCGTGGAAATATAAATGGGAGAGGAGGAGTGGGGGGAGGATAATATGGTGTTCCTCCATATGACTAGGGGTGGTGGTGATGGGCCCCAAAAATAGGGACATATTGAGAATATGGGTTGAAGTGGGCCATGGAACCATTAAAATCATCTAGAGTGTGAGAGGCTTAAGGTTTGTCTTGACCAAATGGTAGAGGATGAGGAGAATCCGGTAATACTATATAGAGATACCATGATTGAGAGTAGATGAAATCAAACTGTTGGACCTTGGTGATGGCCTCGTCTTCAGTTTGAGGGAAGGTTGTAGCCACATCTTTGGAAAGGACATGGACTAGTGATTTGAGGATTCAATCTAATCGTTGTTCTGGGGTGGTATCATCCATTCAAATACTTCTTCTCTGTGCCATTCATGAATATGATCAACGATAAGGAAGGATGTGGTTTGTTTGAATTCTGATAGAATTCCCAAACCAGTGTCATGATGGATTGGGATTTGGAAGAAATATAAGAAGGCTTTGGATGAAGATTCAAAGTTCATGTGGGACCCAACTTTTCCATCCACATACCATTTGGAAAATGGACCAATGAGTGTTCATTAGAACAATATTAAATGAATGGAATCTTCCATAATGATTTTGGAAGAACATCGCAAGTGAAAATACATTATGTGATTAGTAGGGTATTCTCTTGTCCTTACTTCAAACTTTGGGATGTCAAAAGGTAGCTTGGTGGGCATATTTGGCCATGTGGTGTCATGAAGGATTGGGTCATTCGCTAGTTTGGTCAAATATAGAATGTTAAGGGATGCCAAGTATGGCATGGTACAGGGTGAGCCATCCATGGTATGTTGTGGTTGAGAAGAATTTCCTTGTGAGGAAGGTTGGGAGCTTGTACCTTGTGAACAAGGTTGGGCTCT
The DNA here is from genome assembly GCA_000966675.3 of Picea glauca. Classification (NCBI taxonomy): domain Eukaryota; kingdom Viridiplantae; phylum Streptophyta; class Pinopsida; order Pinales; family Pinaceae; genus Picea; species Picea glauca. The sequence goes on along the minus strand of JZKD02S1935406.1, from coordinate 6,305 downwards.
GCCTCCTTTTGATGGAGGACTAGTAGATGGATTTTTCTGGGTACTGGTGCCATGTAAGGTGGGCCCAAGAAAAGTTGATCCTAGAAAAGTGGCACTTACTAGTGTGTGAACCGGTTGTTCTGATGTGTCAGCAAAATTGGAAACACCTCCCAAGATTGGAGGGAGGTTTCTCAAATGTCTAGAATGACGGGGATGTTGTGGTTCCCCTATGTTTCTATACTATATGTGAATGTGTTCACATGGTAGTGAGAAGAATAAATGAACAAGTGCTTCTATAAATATGGACTATCTCAACAATGTAATCAAACAGTGGGGATCATACATTAACAAGTAACAATCTAAGATAGTTTGGGGTTTATCCACATGGGGGAATAAAATAACAAGAACGTGTCCTGAAATACCTATCATCCTTCCTCTCAAAAATCATTGCAGCTTCCAAAAGGATGCAACAATGGGGCATGAATTCACCATAAGAGGAACTAGATAAGGTATGAATCAATCAATTATAATGAGGGGTGAAAGGGGAATATCCTGAAAGTATTGGCGATATTACCCAACATTCGTTCAAAATATTATTGAAGTGATATTGCAGCCAACAAATCCACCTGTGTGGGAAACCTATACTTTTCCACTAAGCTACCTCTATCAAGCATGACATTTATATTTTTGATCGAATAAATGGGTCACAGGTTGGATGATTTCCAAAGGTTGGGTGAACCAAGGAGCATGCACAAATCAACAAAACCTTGACCTTTGACCCTTGATGGGTACTCCCCTACCTTATTGTGTAGGAATTCTTGATTTAGAGTATTTCGATATCCAGTTTCGCAACTTATAATTTTGAATGAGAAATGATCATGGGGAGTTGTTTGGATGCGTATCCCCAATATCTTAACTTATACTACAATTTTCTTTTATGCTCCTCCTATGGAGGTTAAAGATGTGTTGTTTAGTGGTTGTTTTTAGGATTTGAATTGGAATGTGAGGTTTGGGTTATGTGCCAACCTTGTTTTTCTTAAATGGTATGTGCAAAAAATATTTTTCTAGACAAATGAAACCATTATGGTTTTCCCAGATTGCTTGTGGGCACGGGGAGAAGATCATAATACAATTTTAAGTATCTAATAAAAAACCTTTTGAGTATGTAGTGAATGTTCTGTGCAAGAAGTAATAGAGTGCACTTATTTTCAATAAATTAGTGACCAAAATTTTAACATGTGGACATCACTTTGTCCTTTACAAATATTGTTTATCTCTAACTTACTAAATTTCAAAACAATCCTTGCAAAATTGGAAAATCCCTAGGTAACTAGCATGGTGTACATGTGGGTCTTTACATTTGAGATTTTAATATTCCTAGAACGTTATCTAATCTAAGAAATATTTGAAACTATCCCTACATTGTAGACATGTGGGAATGTATGGAACCTTTCTCATCCTTTAAACTTCCTAGGTTGTTTTATCTAAAAAAACTTGAAAATATCCTAATATTGTACACATGTGGGAATTTATGGGCCGTTAAAAACCTCTATGAATATTCTTTAAAAAGTAAAACCAAGAGGTGTTGGACTCTCCTAAAATGATGTATTTAGTTTCATAAAAAAACAAACTAAGAGCTATTAGCCTCTCCTAAAATGGTTGATTTAGTTGCAAAAAGAAGCAAACTAAGAGGTATTGGCCTCTCCTAAAATGGTTGATTTTGAAGGGAGATGGATATTTCTTAAAAAACCATCTTTATTATTCCCCTATATCACTCAGAGGTGTAAGGGGAAGACCATACTCAAAGACGTCAAAATATTCACCTAGTCCTGATTTAATGGTTGTAAAAGTAAGGCTTTAATTTTGAAATTCAAATGTTATACTAAGTCATCCATGTGCCAACAAAGAAAGGGAAATATGATATGGTTCTTTTTACCCCTCTATATGTCTATGTGTGGCTAATTACCTATGAAAGAAAGAACTCAAAACCTTCTTTTTGTTGATTTTACAAAGTGAAAAAAATAAACCTACAATTACTTGGTGAAATTAGCGTCAAAATCCATTACAATCAATGAAAAATGTTCTTATGTGTGTATTTTACTACTGACAATAGCATAGAGTGAAAAACCTGCATAAATAGATAGAAGTTGAAATGCGTGGTCCTTCACGGCCTACAAGGATGTTTATTAGGTACCCACATAAGAAAGTATAAATGGTGGGGTAGGAATTCGAACTGAGTTCTTTCAACCAAAGACTGATTTGTTGTATTTGAGGATTGGGCTAGGCCATTTTTGGGTCCTAAAAACACAAAAAATTGATAATGAAAACTCTAATGCCCTAATTGAGGAGGAATTTGATACCAATGCCTAGTATGGTCACCAAACTGTTGGGCTCTTTTGGTCACTTGGGTGAGAAAAATGGAGCCCTTTAGTTGCCTTGTTAGACCAACAAGACAACATAATAAGAGGTTAGTTGATTAGTGAATCAACAAGAAAGTAAATAAAAAAAACAAATAACCAAGGAATGTAAGTAAAGTAATAATGTAAAAAATAAAATGGATGCATTAAATTGACACAAGAAATAAGTACCCAAGTGGAAAGTGATCCTTGAATTAAGAACACCAAAGGAGAAAAGTGGGACTTATGAATCCCCTATTCCTCCTTGGGAGGGCCCTTGAGTCCCCAAAAAATAGAGCTTTACTCTCCTATCTATGACTAACAATGGTGAATAACTTCTTGGTCAAGTTTCTTAAGAGGTGAGAATCTTACCAAATGTTATGTTTCCTCAAATGGCTCTCAAGAAAATAGATGGCTTCTCTAAAAGAACATGGGAATCTTAACAATACAATGAATTCCTTCCTTTTCAACATAACATGGCCATGTATTTATAGGACCAAAGAAACATATTACATAACATGTTCCAAGTGTGAATGAGAGACCTTTGGATGTAATTATCACCCTTTAAATGACCCTAAAGAGATATTTTTGGTTGATCTTGAGGTCATGTCTTGGTACAATTTAGTCTGAAAGTGGTTGAGGTGCGAGAAATTTCCTAAATGCGTCACTTCCACATCAGTGTGGGTTTCTTTGGGGATAGTCACACAATATGTCAAAATTGCACATCCAACTCTTTGTTGATTCGTGTGGATGTGTACATGTTGACTTTGGTGGAAGCGCATAGAAATCCATGGGTCTTATACAGTTTTGAAATCTTATTGAAATAAGTTTTTTAAATGTTGGAAGTATGAGAATTGTTATGTTCAATTTTTTATCCTTTCTTCAACCATTGTATGTACTTCTATGAGAAATGTTTTGGTGATAACACTAATATCTCCCCCAACCACAAGATAATTTTTCCCTAATATATACCCGAAATGTTTTGAGGGTAGGAGTGGGAAGAGATGTCAAGGAAACTTTGGGGAGAGATATTAGCGAAATATTTTTATGGTGGGGGTGAGGGGAGATATTAGGGGAAACATTTTATATTTTTTTCCCTAATATCAAACCCCACCCCCTCCCTCAAAACTAGTTTTCCTTAATATCTTCCACCATCCCCACACTAAACACTTTGGGGGGATATATTAGGGAAACATTCCCCAAAATTTTCACTAATATATTCACTAACTGCAACCATCAAAACTTTTGGGTATAGTTTTCCCTAATATCTCTCCCCATCTCCACCCTCAAAACATTGGGGGAAGATATTACATAAAACTTATGGTGGGGGGTAGATATTATGTTAATCCCTAGATAAAGCCCCATGTTAATCCCTATATAAATTCACATATATATTGAGTTATTACAATTATATTGTTATATTAGTGTTTTTGGCTAGTCTCTTTAATTGTAATTCTACCATTTGTCTTCTATAAATACCAAGGAGATCTAGTTTTAGAAATCGTCTCATCTTGTACACTTGCTCTATTTTAAGAGGTTTTCCTATCGGAGAGGATTCACATTGATTATTACCTATCATTATAAATGCATGTAGGTACTTTTATTTCTCTTTTTATGCTATTTGGGTGTTTGATGCATAACATTTGGTTTCAAAGCATATGATCCTTGGAATTGGCTCCTTCAAATGAGTCATCTAGGTATTTTCACTATAACTTTCTTTTTGGGATAGTTTCGTACCATCAAAGTTTTGGTAGGATTCGGATACATATCAAAGTGTTTTTTAATATTATGTTCTTTTTCACGATAATTTTAAAGATATATCCTATGGAAATTAGGGTTTTTGACTAATTCTAAAATTATTATCAAATGAGCCATATTTTAATTTTATCTATAAATTTTTCTTTGGGGTGTATAATATATATATATATATAAGAGACATAGTGGATTATTTTTGGTAAAAAATTTAGATTCTAGTTCACTATACTCTAATAAATACAAATTGCAAAAATTAGGGTTTTGGACTAGTCCTCGAACTAGTCTCAAAGATGTGTTCTTGATAAAAAAAATATGTATGATGATATACAATTCCAAATTGAGAAGAACTAATTAAATTGAAAACAATATATACCATTGTATTTTATATCCAAATTTCGAAGGCAGGTCTAAAAAATTGGACACGTGGTGGGCTGTACAAGTTCACTCTCTTGAAAGGGACAAACACAACATGTTTTTGGGAAAGTAACGATAAATTTCTCTTGTCACTTTGAATTTTGGTAAAACCTATGTAATTGTAAACAATAAATACATTGATACTATAGATTAAATTTCAGACTCATAGGGGCCAAAACTTCATTGATATTTCAAGAGAAATATCAACTAACAAGACAATCTACAAACTTGGGTTTTTAAAGGTATTGTTAACTTGAAATTAGATTGAATTTTGATTGGAAGAACTATTTTTGGCGATTAAAAAATTGCTATAAAGAGAATGAAGAGGAGTTTTTTTTTATTTTATCACGTGGAAAATGGTTCTATAAGAATTTATACTCATACTAAACCTCCATAGAACTCACACATGATGCATGAAGAAAGTGAAGACTTGGAAAATAGGGTATTCCAATTGAAGAACCAAGTTAATGAAATGAGTTGTAGTATGTTCAGACTAGTGGAATTTTCACATTATTAGGAGAAAATTAAAAGGGAAACACAATATAAATCGAAAATTTGATGGATCAAAAGATGGAATGATTATAAAATTCCATGGAAACCTTGCAAAATACGATGGAAATAATGCTCTTATAGAGGTTCCCTAAAAGGGATATCATGATCCAAGGAAATCATGAAAATAAGTAGAAAAATAGTTTTTAACCTCAATCACGTATGGGGAATATTTAAACACCTTTAGAGAGCACAAATATTGAATTCCATAATCATTATCATTCAACACTCCAAGATCTACATCATTGGGGGTTCAACCTAGGACCAAGGAACTACTTAATTCCCAAGATCTATATGAGAACATTTGATGGGAAATGTCCTATAACATGGATATTCTAGATGAAAAAATTATTTTATCTACACCAAGTTCCAACTTTACAATGGTAAGTCTTGCATCCTTGTATTTAGAACATGATCATGTTTTCTAGTATTAATGGCTTTGTGAATGAAAAATGATTCTATTGTATCTTGGTCGATTTTTACAGATGAATTAATAACACATTACTAGGATATTAAGAGAAACACATTATTTGTTCAATTGATACATATTTGGCAAAGAGTTCCAATTACAGAGCACATTTAGCAATTTCAAAAGTGGAGTGTCAGGGTGAAGTACATTCTAGAGGATAATTTGTTAGATATCTTTATGGGAACTTTCACGGATAACATTCAACATGATTGGAGCATTATTTCAATGTGGCAAGGAAAGTTGAAAGTAAAAATATTTCCACAAGAAGGGTAGCCAATAAAAACTATATAGAGAACCATGGTCCCTCTCCTAACCTCAACATACAAGGTGGAGACCTACAAAAATGAATGAAATGAGATCAAAGGGGATATTGTTTAATTTTGATAGAAATTTAAATAAGGGGCGTAAATGCGGTGAGAGGAAGTTATTCTACATAGATTGTGAAGAAGAGGAAGATCAAGAACTTGAACCATTGCAATATCTAGAACTAGAAGAGACTAATCCAACCATATCTTGTCATGCATTGGTCATCCTCAACACTCCTCAAAATCTCAATATAGAAGGATGTATCAAAAATTAAAAAAAAAGTAATAGTATTGATTGATTATAGTAGTACCCATAAATTCATTAATTTCAAATTAGCCAAAATTTTCAATTGCTTTATATATATATATATATATATAGCACCAAAGTTTCAATTAATTATTGTAGCTGGAGGTACCATAATTTCTTTATCGAAGTTC
>JZKD02S1935395.1:50793-69714 GCA_000966675.3 Picea glauca | reverse complement strand
GATGGTTGAAAGTGAATATGACTGAAGTATCTTTTGTAATTATAAATGCATCTTAAAAGTTTGTTGTGGTTGGTTTCAACTTAAAATTTGTGGAGTGGCAATTCTGTATTCCTTGGACTTTGGTATGCTGCATGCATGTGCTAGTCTTCTCATATATCTGCCTCCCAAGGGATAGAGGCGTGTTTGTAATGCATAGATACATGGTGTTTTTTATTCCATCATTATTTTGTGAGAGAACCTGTGTTTTTTTTTAAACATGTGGTTCACGGCACCAGAGATCGGTGCTCTCTACATCCATGGGAAACCTCCCCAAAATCTGCGAGAGAACATGGGGTGGCTGAGCATTTTCGGAAATATTGGGGGCTCAACAACAAGAACATCTTATAGACCCATTCAAGGGCACAACATGTCACTCCAAGGATTTGAACTTGGGTGGGGAGGGTAGCAATCATTCCTCCCAACCACCCAAGCTACATCCAATGGACAACCTTTGTGTTTGTTGTAACATAGTGATAAAACTACGGCTGCTAGCAAGTGGGCTCAAGGGGTCTCTTTCAAGATCTTTGGGTTCCTTGAATCAACTCATGGAGCCCAATTTTTCATATAATGATTTAGATGGGGCTGTTCCCAATGAGTTATTCTCTCTGCAAAATCTTCAAGTGCTAGATTTGAGCTTCAACAATCTCTCTAGCCCATTACCCACTCTGAAAGGACTTAGCTTAATCCAATCCTTCATTGTTTCTATAATAACTTAAAGTTATGTTGAAGGCCTATCACTAGGCAAGATAATTGTGACAAAGGATACATTGGTTGCTTTGGATTCTGCAAGATCAACTATTAGTACAAGCGACATTGTGAAGGGAGAGTTATCACTACATCAATCAAATCTTTCTAATATATTTGAAGATTTTTCAATTGAGGCACATCTTCTTCCATTAAAATTTGTAGGTGCTTTTGCATTAAATGTTGATTCCAATATATTATTGATAAATTTTGGAAATACTTGTAGTGAGCTACATTTATTTGAGAAACTAAGTGAACTATCTATTATTAGTGATGGCCTACTCTTATCATCAGAGAAACAAGCCTTTGCAGTGGTGCAACACCTAGACAAGAATGAGATTTCTCTTACTATCATGTTGGATAACGGTGAAAAGTGTGAAATGTTGAGGGAGATTATCAAGCTAGATCTTGAAAGGCGTATCTTACAAAACGTTTTTATAAAAAACTATGTGTGTATGGATATGTCTCATGGATTTTGGACCTTGTTAATTATAGAAGACCATTCTCTTGGATCATTGCAATAAAGTGAAATTGTTTGAAGGAAGAGAGGTGGTCTTGCTAAAATTAAAAATGCAACTACTACAGAAATACCTTTAGAGAGGGATGATGTCCCAGTTTATAAAATGGAGCGTAACTTATTTGAATGCCTAGAAGTATCTAGGCTAAAATTTCAATTTAGATTTCCTTTCTTCGATGCTTACTTCTTTATTCACATCATGCTTAGAACTTTCCAGATTAGTTACTTGTTGGTTTACGAAAGGACCATTTGTTGAAGTTGAAGGTAGTAGTGATGATAGAAAGGTATTGAAGAGAGTTTTTATACAAGCAAGGAGGATGAATAATGAAGAGAAAACAAAAATGACCAAGTATCATAACCGATTTCAGAAATTGTTGATGGTGTTAGTAAAGGTAGGAAAACTTTTGGGTTTGCACTCTAGATGTGGCTGCATTGTAGGCTCACATATGCTTCATGCTTTCCAAAAATCATAAGAATGTCAAGTTCCTTCTGTGTTGAAGGTATTTGCATGGTGGTTCCTTCACCAGCATGCTTTAGATGAGAGTGAACATCATTCTGATAATGGGGAAATGTGGTCTAGGACCTGATGCTACAGGAATTGTCATTGGTAGATTCTCAGATTAAAAGAACTCAAATACTGTAGGATCATTTATCCCATATTTCAAGTGATTTCTTTTCACTATATGACCTAAGTTGTTATAATTCATAGTTTTGTTTTTTACAGGGTTCAATGTATTGTTCTGACTGCAAAGGAATAGGATTTTGGGAAAAGTGGCTATGTCAACCTCCTTTGAAGACAGCTAAAAGTGAATCTGGCTGAAGTATCTTTTGTAATTATAAATGCATCCTAAAAGGTGGTTGTGGTTGGTTTCAACTTAAAATTTGTGGATTTGACCCACATGGGCTGCAGTGCCATTCCTCCAATGGTGATGCTAATGGCAATGATAATAATCAAATTGTGGCGGACAAAGGCAACGATACTCCTTGAAATTTGGTATGCATGTTCTAGTCTTCTCATATATCTGCTTCCCAAGGATAGAGGCATGTTTGTAGTGCATAGATACATGATGTTTTTTATTCCATAATTATTTTGAGAGAGAACCTTTGTGTTTGTTGTAATTGCCACACACTGCCATAAAAAATATTTTCAGGATTGTTGGACAGGAAACTGTTTTGAAAGATGAAATCGCTTCCATCTTTTTAGAGACCAGTTTTATTCCTGGTGAAATAAGATGAACCAACAAGAGTTTTCTAGTTTCCTAGATGCAGGGGATTCACGGACAGAGATGACATCTGTACCGGTAACTGGGGAATATAAGGCACCCTGGCACATCAATCCAAACAAGAGTTGCCCCTGTTATTGGCTACTGCAAAAGTGTGGCCTCTACTTTGCCATTAGACCACAAATATGTTATAGCATGAGAATGATGTTACTTGTGCCACCCAATTGGAAAATTTTTGCCTATTGTTCTAGGGTGGCCTCTAGGCTTCTATTGGGTACCATATTTCTCTTGAGACTCTGCTTTTCATGTCAATGGTCTCCTCAATTAAACAATGATGGTGGTGCCTCGCTCTGCAACCAAAGGGACATGGACGTCTTACTGGACTTCAAGAACAACATATCCAGCTCCAAGCCTTTAAATTGGTAACCACATACTAATTGTTGTAATTGGGAGGGAATCACATGCATAGATAGCATAGCGATAAAACTATGGGTGCAAGCAGGTGGGCTCAAGGGGTGTCTTTCAAGCTCTTTGGGTTCCTTGGATCAACTCATGGAGCTCAAATTTTCATATAATGATTTAGATGGGGCTGTTCCCAATGAGTTATTCTTTCTGCAAAATCTTCAAGTGCTAGATCTGAGCTTCAACAATCTCTCTGTCCCATTGCCCACTCCAAAAGGACTTCGCTCAATCCAATTTATCTGTTTCTATAATATGTAAAATATAAGTTGAAGGCCTATCACTAGGCAAGCTAATTGTGACAAAGGATACATTGGTTGCTTTGGATACTGCAAGATCAACTATTCGTACAAGCGGCGTTGTGAAGGGATATTTATCACTACATCAGTCAAATATTTCTAGTATATTTGAAGATTTTCAATTGAGGCACATCTCCTTCCATTAAAATTTGTAGGTGCTTTTGCATTAAATGTTGATTCCAATATTATGGATAGATTTTGGAAATGCTTGTAGTGAGCTACATTTACTTGAGAAATTAAGTGAACTATCTATTATTATTGATGGCCTACTCTTATCACCAAAGAAACAAGCCTTTGCAGTGATGCAACACCTAGACAAGAACGAGAGTTATCTTACTATCATGTTGGATAATGGTGAAAATAGTGAAATGTTGAGGGAGATTATTAAACTAGATCTTTAAAGGGGCATTTTACAAAAGGTTTTTATAAAAAAGTTTGTGTATATGGACATGTCTCATGGATTTCAGACCTTGCTAATTATAGAAGGACATTCTCTTGGATCATTGCAACAAAGTGAAATTGTTTGAAGAAGAGAAGAGATGGTCTCACTAAAATTAAAAATGCAACTACTACAGAACTACCTTTAGAGAGGGATGATGTCCCCGTTTATAAAGTGGAGCATACCTTATTTGAATGCCTGAAAGTATTTAGGCGAAAATTTCAACTTATATATCCTTTCTTCAATGCTTACGTTATTCACATCATGCTTAGAACTTTCTTGATTAGTTACTTCTTGTTAGTTTATGAAAGGACCATTTGTTGAAATTGAAGGTAGTGGTGATGATGGCAAGTATTGAAGAGATAGTTTTTATACAAGAAATGAGGATGAATAATGTAGAGAATAAAAATGACCAAGTATCATAACCGATTTCCGAAATTGTTGATAGTGTTCACAAAGGTAGGAAGATGGTGGAAAGAGTGAAATGTTGAGCGAGATTATTATGTTAGATCTTCGAAGGGGCATCTTACAAAAGGTTTTTATAAAAAACTATGCGTGTATTGATATGTCTCATGGATTTCGGACCTTGTTAATTATAGAAGACCATTCTCTCAGATCATTGCAACAAAGTGAAATTGTTAGAATTAGACAGGATGGTCTCGCTAAAATTAAAAATGCAACTACGACACCTTTAGAGAGGGATGTTGTCCCAATTTATAAATTGAAGCGTAACTTATTTGAATCCCTGAAAGTATTTAGGCTAAAATTTCAATTCAGATGTCCTTTCTTTAATGATCGCTTCTTTATTCACATCATGCTTAGAACTTTCCTGATTAATTACTTGTTGGTTTGTGAAATGACCATTTGTTGAAATTGAAGGTAGTGGTGATGATAGAAAGTATTGAAGAGATGGTTTTTATACAAGAAATGAGGATGGATAATGTAGAGAAAACAAAAATGACCACGTATCATAATCGATTTCAGAAATTGTTGATAGTGTTAACAAAAGTAGGAATTTTTTTGGGTTTGCACTCTAAAGATGGATTCATTGTAGGGTAAAGAATGCCTTTTGCTTTCCAAAAATCATAAGAATGTCAAGTTCCTTATGCATTGAAGGTATTTGCATGGTGGGTCCTATTATTACAGGATTTGTACTTGTGCAAAGTTATACACAAGATCTCAATCTTGTGTAACAATTTGAAGTTTCTATCACTATCACCTAAGTTGATATTTCCCTTGTTTTAGTGATGGAAGAAGATCCAAGATAAGGGAGGCTTTCCTGGTGACCTCAAGGGATCAAATAGCAAGATTAGATGGACTACAACCCCCTATGTTGGTCACTTGAAGGTTAGGTCTAGGTCTAGGAGAGGTAAGAAAGGTAACAAGGTAATTGGTTCACCTATACGAGACAATACACAATTTGGAGTATAATATAAACAATTACCAAGTTATATAACTCATAAATGATCTCTTAGACATTAGATAAACAATAAATCCAGTTATTGTTGCAAATTACAACAGTAAGATAATGTATAACAACAATCAATCATTTGCAACAAGAACAAAAAAAAGTACCAAAAAATATAACAATTGAACATGGAAATTAAGCCTTCAACATATGTAACAACATCCAATTGCTAGATTTAAATTCTGAGTATCTAAAGCCACTTTTCCAAGTAAGTGTGCAACAATTAAAGTAAACCCTAATGGTTGTAGCAAACTTTTGTAACAACATCAATAAATATCATTAGTTTGCTAGAGAGTCAGAGAAGTTAGTAAAATCACTTTGAGAGAGAGGATGTTAGTTCTAAGTGCAATTTTCATCACAAGAAGAGCTTTAGCCAAGTGTCATTGTCTTTTAGGGATTATGAAGTCAAGCATGCAACACCTTGAAGATGGAACTAGATTATAAAGAAGAATGAGGTCAAATCCTAAGGAGCAAAGTCTCTCGGGCCTTAGGACCAAACCTTCAAGAAAATGATCCCTAGGGTTCAAAGCTTCTTTGGCCCTAGGTGTCGTTTTCTCTCTTCTAGATAACATAGGTCAATGATCAAAGACTAGGATCAAAACCCTAAGGTGCAAAGCCTCTTGGGCCTTAGGTCCTTGAATTCTAGCAAGAGAATGATTTCACAAAACTTGGACAAACAAAGCATATGAAGGAGAGAAAGACTTATGTCTCCTCCCTAAGGTTTCACCAAGACAAAGTAACATGCAACAAGATAGTAATTATCACCTTAAAACATTAGCAATGCCATAAAATTGCAAATCCAAGTCAGTAGGAAAATAATAACCCTAGTTGAAGCGACATACCATCCAAGAAAGCAAAAGCATCCAGAAGGATCCTTCTTCAATAAGTGCATATGAGATCCAAGAGACGAAAAGAAAGTAGATCGAAACTTTTCTATCTCTCCCACACAAGTGTGAGAGGTGAAAGTGATGATCCAAAATGAATGGAGCGCAACCTTGTTTATAATGGAAACCCTAGCGCTCAAATAGTCGAAACGGTCAAAAGTCATGTTTACAAGTGGGGTCGACCCCTCAATTTTCCTCTACAAATGATAAATCAGGTCGAAGCAATATAATTAATGCCCTCCTAGGTCACACGTGTGGTGACGTCATGCTCCAAGAGGGTGTGTGAACGCCTTCCAAGGCCATGTGTCATCATCTCATGGTGTTGTCATGGTAGGAGGTTCATCTCCTCATCTATGGTCATGTCACATTGTCAAATTTCACACTAGCTCATGACTTTATGTAAGTTGACAAGTTTGAATATGGGAGGACCTTCATCTGACCCTATTAGGTATGCCAACCAAGACAATGAAAGAAAATACCCAAGTAGAGGAATATGTCCTGGGGGAAATAGTGAAAGAAAAGAACCCTTCAAGAGTAAGTGTGATAATGGCACGTGTTGGGCTCACTTCATGGCTTATGGTGTCAGTGAGTCCATTTCTATGAACGCCTTTGTGGAGGGTGCACTTGCTCTTGAGTTACCACTTTTTAAGTGCTACGTTTTTTTGAACCCCTTAATTTTCCTTTTTATTTGTTCGCTTATCATATTTGCAAGTCCCCTTTATAAGGTTTCAAGCTATAGCATCACTGCTTTGGGACTGGGGAAAACACAAAAAGTGTAGAACTCAAGTTTGAATTGGATTTTGAGTCATTTTCTATTCTTTATTTAGCATTATTCTTTCTTTATTCTTATTTTTCTTAGCAGCTGCAATCAACCTCTAGGCCTTCAACCCCTCTTCTCATGAGATAACGGACTATGACCCATTACCGAATTTTAGTACATTGTGATAGGCTCCAAGATGGAAAGTGTTAAGTATGGTGTGGAAACAGAACACTACCCTTGTGAGCCCCCCCAGTAGTACCTCTTTTCCCTAGGCAGTGACAACACGGACTAGGGCACAGATGCTGGCCACCAAGGTGAAACAATGAAACAAACATAACTTCTTGAGCTAGTGATCTATTATCCAACTTCAACCAATGATCCTCATCCATGCGCCCAATATATTGAGCACAACACCTTGCATGAAAGAATGACTAACATAACTCGTGGTAATGCTAGCTTACCATTTCCCATAAACTGATTTAACTTGATGTGATGAGTTTTGGCTGATCTAAAGAAAAAATATGCAATCCGAGGGGGGTTGTTGGGCCACTGTATGTGGACATGTTGATCATCATCATGGTCGGGACCATTGTCTTCATTGCGGTCCATGAGACATGATCTCCTCTAGTTACCCCTAGGCATGGGGGGTAACATTTGGTTCCAACATGGGGACATGTTCTCATCGTAGAGCGCACTAGAACATCAACATCTCTGGTTGTCCAAGACTTGCAAACATGCACCCACTTCTAACAATACTAACACTTTAGTAGTAAAGACTAGTGGGTATGATCCACCGGGTTTAGTAGTAAATCAAAAATCATGTTGGAAAGAAAAAAATCACTACTACTATACATGATAAATTAATGATACAATGAACAATACAAGTTCCTATCATGGATGCATAGTATGCAAAATGAGAATTCAATGACATGTAAGTGCAAAGCTTTATTAACATGGATGCATAATGGAATCATATATACAAATGCAATGCAATGATGTAAATGACCTACCTACACTACCTAATTTAAGCTACAATCAAGAATTCAAGTCTCCTCCCCATGATGGGGTTTGAGAAGGGATCCACTAATGGGTAGTGACAATCTCCTTCCCTCTAGCGTGGATATATATTAGGAATCACTGACGAGTTTCTTCTCAATATTGTAGGGGCCCATCCAAAATTTATCAGACTACTTGGATGTGTTGGGCTGGCCCTTCCTCTTGTCCCACATCAAAACCAACTCTCCTTGTTAATAGTCCCCCTCCTTGAGATCAATCATTGCTTTACTTGCCCTATCGTCTTGTTTCAAGAGAGGGGGGTGCGAATTTTTCATAAGAATGTACTTTTGGCCATTTTCACTTGACCTTTCTCCATTTCCCCTTTTCAAGTTTGTGATAGAACCCACAGTCTTATCCTTGTATTTATCAATTTGCTTCTGATAGTCTTCCCTTTTAGGCCATACTATATCACTATTACCATCTTCTTGGGTGAAAAGAAGGTCATCTGAGTCGAAGTCAAGAGAGGAATCCATATGTTCTTCAGATTGGTCTTCTTCTAGTGGGCTATCATTTCCAAGGTCACTATCAAGTTCTTCAACATGAGCCCTTTCCCTTGGTTGATTATATATAATAACACGGGCTTCATTTCCCACAGGTATAGTAGCATAAGATAAGTCCATTTGTAAGGTACCACCCAATGTTGCAGCCCACTTCCTAGATAAAATCATTCCCCAAATGTTAGGTATATCAACTACCGCAATGTCCATCACAAAGACTATTTCGGGGTATCTTGCAAGGCAAATTTCTAAATTCTCTATCAAACCATATGCACAAATGGCCTTGGAATCAATTCCACAAACATTCCCATAAGTTCTCATGATTTCCAAGCCCAATTGTCTCATCACTCTAAAAGTCATGACATTTGTANCTAAGTTGTTATAATTCATAGTTTTGTTTTTTACAGGGTTCAATGTATTGTTCTGACTGCAAAGGAATAGGATTTTGGGAAAAGTGGCTATGTCAACCTCCTTTGAAGACAGCTAAAAGTGAATCTGGCTGAAGTATCTTTTGTAATTATAAATGCATCCTAAAAGGTGGTTGTGGTTGGTTTCAACTTAAAATTTGTGGATTTGACCCACATGGGCTGCAGTGCCATTCCTCCAATGGTGATGCTAATGGCAATGATAATAATCAAATTGTGGCGGACAAAGGCAACGATACTCCTTGAAATTTGGTATGCATGTTCTAGTCTTCTCATATATCTGCTTCCCAAGGATAGAGGCATGTTTGTAGTGCATAGATACATGATGTTTTTTATTCCATAATTATTTTGAGAGAGAACCTTTGTGTTTGTTGTAATTGCCACACACTGCCATAAAAAATATTTTCAGGATTGTTGGACAGGAAACTGTTTTGAAAGATGAAATCGCTTCCATCTTTTTAGAGACCAGTTTTATTCCTGGTGAAATAAGATGAACCAACAAGAGTTTTCTAGTTTCCTAGATGCAGGGGATTCACGGACAGAGATGACATCTGTACCGGTAACTGGGGAATATAAGGCACCCTGGCACATCAATCCAAACAAGAGTTGCCCCTGTTATTGGCTACTGCAAAAGTGTGGCCTCTACTTTGCCATTAGACCACAAATATGTTATAGCATGAGAATGATGTTACTTGTGCCACCCAATTGGAAAATTTTTGCCTATTGTTCTAGGGTGGCCTCTAGGCTTCTATTGGGTACCATATTTCTCTTGAGACTCTGCTTTTCATGTCAATGGTCTCCTCAATTAAACAATGATGGTGGTGCCTCGCTCTGCAACCAAAGGGACATGGACGTCTTACTGGACTTCAAGAACAACATATCCAGCTCCAAGCCTTTAAATTGGTAACCACATACTAATTGTTGTAATTGGGAGGGAATCACATGCATAGATAGCATAGCGATAAAACTATGGGTGCAAGCAGGTGGGCTCAAGGGGTGTCTTTCAAGCTCTTTGGGTTCCTTGGATCAACTCATGGAGCTCAAATTTTCATATAATGATTTAGATGGGGCTGTTCCCAATGAGTTATTCTTTCTGCAAAATCTTCAAGTGCTAGATCTGAGCTTCAACAATCTCTCTGTCCCATTGCCCACTCCAAAAGGACTTCGCTCAATCCAATTTATCTGTTTCTATAATATGTAAAATATAAGTTGAAGGCCTATCACTAGGCAAGCTAATTGTGACAAAGGATACATTGGTTGCTTTGGATACTGCAAGATCAACTATTCGTACAAGCGGCGTTGTGAAGGGATATTTATCACTACATCAGTCAAATATTTCTAGTATATTTGAAGATTTTCAATTGAGGCACATCTCCTTCCATTAAAATTTGTAGGTGCTTTTGCATTAAATGTTGATTCCAATATTATGGATAGATTTTGGAAATGCTTGTAGTGAGCTACATTTACTTGAGAAATTAAGTGAACTATCTATTATTATTGATGGCCTACTCTTATCACCAAAGAAACAAGCCTTTGCAGTGATGCAACACCTAGACAAGAACGAGAGTTATCTTACTATCATGTTGGATAATGGTGAAAATAGTGAAATGTTGAGGGAGATTATTAAACTAGATCTTTAAAGGGGCATTTTACAAAAGGTTTTTATAAAAAAGTTTGTGTATATGGACATGTCTCATGGATTTCAGACCTTGCTAATTATAGAAGGACATTCTCTTGGATCATTGCAACAAAGTGAAATTGTTTGAAGAAGAGAAGAGATGGTCTCACTAAAATTAAAAATGCAACTACTACAGAACTACCTTTAGAGAGGGATGATGTCCCCGTTTATAAAGTGGAGCATACCTTATTTGAATGCCTGAAAGTATTTAGGCGAAAATTTCAACTTATATATCCTTTCTTCAATGCTTACGTTATTCACATCATGCTTAGAACTTTCTTGATTAGTTACTTCTTGTTAGTTTATGAAAGGACCATTTGTTGAAATTGAAGGTAGTGGTGATGATGGCAAGTATTGAAGAGATAGTTTTTATACAAGAAATGAGGATGAATAATGTAGAGAATAAAAATGACCAAGTATCATAACCGATTTCCGAAATTGTTGATAGTGTTCACAAAGGTAGGAAGATGGTGGAAAGAGTGAAATGTTGAGCGAGATTATTATGTTAGATCTTCGAAGGGGCATCTTACAAAAGGTTTTTATAAAAAACTATGCGTGTATTGATATGTCTCATGGATTTCGGACCTTGTTAATTATAGAAGACCATTCTCTCAGATCATTGCAACAAAGTGAAATTGTTAGAATTAGACAGGATGGTCTCGCTAAAATTAAAAATGCAACTACGACACCTTTAGAGAGGGATGTTGTCCCAATTTATAAATTGAAGCGTAACTTATTTGAATCCCTGAAAGTATTTAGGCTAAAATTTCAATTCAGATGTCCTTTCTTTAATGATCGCTTCTTTATTCACATCATGCTTAGAACTTTCCTGATTAATTACTTGTTGGTTTGTGAAATGACCATTTGTTGAAATTGAAGGTAGTGGTGATGATAGAAAGTATTGAAGAGATGGTTTTTATACAAGAAATGAGGATGGATAATGTAGAGAAAACAAAAATGACCACGTATCATAATCGATTTCAGAAATTGTTGATAGTGTTAACAAAAGTAGGAATTTTTTTGGGTTTGCACTCTAAAGATGGATTCATTGTAGGGTAAAGAATGCCTTTTGCTTTCCAAAAATCATAAGAATGTCAAGTTCCTTATGCATTGAAGGTATTTGCATGGTGGGTCCTATTATTACAGGATTTGTACTTGTGCAAAGTTATACACAAGATCTCAATCTTGTGTAACAATTTGAAGTTTCTATCACTATCACCTAAGTTGATATTTCCCTTGTTTTAGTGATGGAAGAAGATCCAAGATAAGGGAGGCTTTCCTGGTGACCTCAAGGGATCAAATAGCAAGATTAGATGGACTACAACCCCCTATGTTGGTCACTTGAAGGTTAGGTCTAGGTCTAGGAGAGGTAAGAAAGGTAACAAGGTAATTGGTTCACCTATACGAGACAATACACAATTTGGAGTATAATATAAACAATTACCAAGTTATATAACTCATAAATGATCTCTTAGACATTAGATAAACAATAAATCCAGTTATTGTTGCAAATTACAACAGTAAGATAATGTATAACAACAATCAATCATTTGCAACAAGAACAAAAAAAAGTACCAAAAAATATAACAATTGAACATGGAAATTAAGCCTTCAACATATGTAACAACATCCAATTGCTAGATTTAAATTCTGAGTATCTAAAGCCACTTTTCCAAGTAAGTGTGCAACAATTAAAGTAAACCCTAATGGTTGTAGCAAACTTTTGTAACAACATCAATAAATATCATTAGTTTGCTAGAGAGTCAGAGAAGTTAGTAAAATCACTTTGAGAGAGAGGATGTTAGTTCTAAGTGCAATTTTCATCACAAGAAGAGCTTTAGCCAAGTGTCATTGTCTTTTAGGGATTATGAAGTCAAGCATGCAACACCTTGAAGATGGAACTAGATTATAAAGAAGAATGAGGTCAAATCCTAAGGAGCAAAGTCTCTCGGGCCTTAGGACCAAACCTTCAAGAAAATGATCCCTAGGGTTCAAAGCTTCTTTGGCCCTAGGTGTCGTTTTCTCTCTTCTAGATAACATAGGTCAATGATCAAAGACTAGGATCAAAACCCTAAGGTGCAAAGCCTCTTGGGCCTTAGGTCCTTGAATTCTAGCAAGAGAATGATTTCACAAAACTTGGACAAACAAAGCATATGAAGGAGAGAAAGACTTATGTCTCCTCCCTAAGGTTTCACCAAGACAAAGTAACATGCAACAAGATAGTAATTATCACCTTAAAACATTAGCAATACCATAAAATTGCAAATCCAAGTCACTAGGAAAATAATAACCCTAGTTGAAGCGACATACCATCCAAGAAAGAAAAAGCATCCAGAAGGATCCTTCTTCAATAAGTGCATATGAGATCCAAGAGACGAAAATAAAGTAGATCAAAACTTTTCTATCTCTCCCACACAAGTGTGAGAGGTGAAAGTGATGATCCAAAATGAATGGAGCACAACCTTGTTTATAATGGAAACCCTAGTGCTCAAATAATCGAAAAGGTCAAAAGTCATGTTTACAAGTGGGGTCGACCCCTCAATTTTCCTCTACAAATGATAAATCACGTCGAAACAATATAATTAATGCTCTCCTAGGTCACACGTGTGGTGACGTCATGCTCCAAGAGGGTGTGTGAAGGCCTTCCAAGGCCATGTGTCATCATCTCATGGTGTTGTCATGGTAGGAGGTGCATCTCCTCATCTATGGTCATGTCACATTGTCAAATTTCACACTAGCTCATGACTTTATGTAAGTTGACAAGTTTGAATATGGGAGGACCTTCATCTGACCCTATTAGGTGTGCCAACCAAGACAGTGAAAGAAAATACCCAAGTAGAGGAATATGTCCTGGGGGTAATCGTGAAAGAAAAGAACCCTTCAAGAGTAAGTGTGATAATGGTACGTGTTGGGCTCACTTCATGGCTTATGGTGTTGGTGAGTCCATTTCTATGAACGCCTTTATGGAGGGTGCACTTGCTCTTGAGTTACCACTTTTAAAGCGCTACGTTTTTTTGAACCCCTTAATTTTCCTTTTTATTTGTCCTCTTATCATATTTGCAAGTCCCCTTTATAAGGTTTCAAGCTATAGCATCACTGCTTTGGACTGGGGAAAACATAGAAAGGGTAGAACTCAAGTTTGAATTGGATTTTGAGTCATTTTCTATTCTTTATTTAGCATTATTCTTTCTTTATTCTTATTTTTCTTAGCAGCTGCAATCAACCTCTAGGCCTTCAACCCCTCTTCTCATGAGATAACGGACTATGACCCATTACCGAATTTTAGTACATTGTGATAGGCTCCAAGATGGAAAGTGTTAAGTATGGTGTGGAAACAGAACACTACCCTTGTGAGCCCCCCCAGTAGTACCTCTTTTCCCTAGGCAGTGACAACACGGACTAGGGCACAGATGCTGGCCACCAAGGTGAAACAATGAAACAAACATAACTTCTTGAGCTAGTGATCTATTATCCAACTTCAACCAATGATCCTCATCCATGCGCCCAATATATTGAGCACAACACCTTGCATGAAAGAATGACTAACATAACTCGTGGTAATGCTAGCTTACCATTTCCCATAAACTGATTTAACTTGATGTGATGAGTTTTGGCTGATCTAAAGAAAAAATATGCAATCCGAGGGGGGTTGTTGGGCCACTGTATGTGGACATGTTGATCATCATCATGGTCGGGACCATTGTCTTCATTGCGGTCCATGAGACATGATCTCCTCTAGTTACCCCTAGGCATGGGGGGTAACATTTGGTTCCAACATGGGGACATGTTCTCATCGTAGAGCGCACTAGAACATCAACATCTCTGGTTGTCCAAGACTTGCAAACATGCACCCACTTCTAACAATACTAACACTTTAGTAGTAAAGACTAGTGGGTATGATCCACCGGGTTTAGTAGTAAATCAAAAATCATGTTGGAAAGAAAAAAATCACTACTACTATACATGATAAATTAATGATACAATGAACAATACAAGTTCCTATCATGGATGCATAGTATGCAAAATGAGAATTCAATGACATGTAAGTGCAAAGCTTTATTAACATGGATGCATAATGGAATCATATATACAAATGCAATGCAATGATGTAAATGACCTACCTACACTACCTAATTTAAGCTACAATCAAGAATTCAAGTCTCCTCCCCATGATGGGGTTTGAGAAGGGATCCACTAATGGGTAGTGACAATCTCCTTCCCTCTAGCGTGGATATATATTAGGAATCACTGACGAGTTTCTTCTCAATATTGTAGGGGCCCATCCAAAATTTATCAGACTACTTGGATGTGTTGGGCTGGCCCTTCCTCTTGTCCCACATCAAAACCAACTCTCCTTGTTAATAGTCCCCCTCCTTGAGATCAATCATTGCTTTACTTGCCCTATCGTCTTGTTTCAAGAGAGGGGGGTGCGAATTTTTCATAAGAATGTACTTTTGGCCATTTTCACTTGACCTTTCTCCATTTCCCCTTTTCAAGTTTGTGATAGAACCCACAGTCTTATCCTTGTATTTATCAATTTGCTTCTGATAGTCTTCCCTTTTAGGCCATACTATATCACTATTACCATCTTCTTGGGTGAAAAGAAGGTCATCTGAGTCGAAGTCAAGAGAGGAATCCATATGTTCTTCAGATTGGTCTTCTTCTAGTGGGCTATCATTTCCAAGGTCACTATCAAGTTCTTCAACATGAGCCCTTTCCCTTGGTTGATTATATATAATAACACGGGCTTCATTTCCCACAGGTATAGTAGCATAAGATAAGTCCATTTGTAAGGTACCACCCAATGTTGCAGCCCACTTCCTAGATAAAATCATTCCCCAAATGTTAGGTATATCAACTACCGCAATGTCCATCACAAAGACTATTTCGGGGTATCTTGCAAGGCAAATTTCTAAATTCTCTATCAAACCATATGCACAAATGGCCTTGGAATCAATTCCACAAACATTCCCATAAGTTCTCATGATTTCCAAGCCCAATTGTCTCATCACTCTAAAAGTCATGACATTTGTAGATGCCCTAGAGTCCAACATACAGTTGTTGAACAATTTGTTATTTAACTCTAGGGAGATGAAGAAAGGTGGATGCTCTTCATAGTATGGTCTGCAATGGTTCACTTGTATCAAGATAGGGGTCTCTAGGTTCTCCTTGTACCCTAAGGAATCTCTCAACTTTGTTTCTCATTGAAGGAATCTTAATCATCTCTGTGAGAGGTATTAGTACATTTACCTTTCTCAAGATGCTAGCTATGTCAACATTCAAGTCTATTTCATCATTCCTTAGCAATGTTGGCTGAGGAGGGACACTATCTTTGGATGGTGTAAGGGGTCTTGGGAGGATCTTGAGGCACGTTATTTTGTCTAGCACAAACTTGCAACTCTTTATTACTAAGCCTCTCTCTTGATTCTTCGTCCATTCGGCTCAAAATTTTCATCCTGGCCCTCATAGTAGCCTCTTTCTTGCCTTCCTCAAGTTGTTCTTGGGTCACATTGAAATACTCCTAAGAAGACATAGTGAAGATATAGTCTAAGGTATCAAGAAAGTTCATGTAGTTATGCCCCACATCATTATTGCTTGGGAACTCATGCTCCCAATGTGCATCTTCACAAGGTAAACACCAATGAGTCTCTTCTTGGTCTATGATATAAGTCAACTCTAAGGTATTAGGGACTCTTTATTCGTTTGGATGCCTAGGTCTCAATGTTTGGTTCTGCCTTTGGGGTTGACCCTTATAAGGAGGCCTCATGTTTTGTTGTTTCACCCTATCTATGTTTGTAATCTTGTTCCTCATCATGGTTTGGTTTTGAGTGAGGCCATTTATTGGTTCTTCGATCTTCTGGCCCCATGGAGCGCTTATTTCTTGGGTTGGATCGGTGCTATGCAATGTTCTAGGATTTCTATCATCTTTGGTCCTTGGGGCATAGAATGGTTCAACCTTAGAGGATGCAAGATTAGAGTCAATCCTTGCAGCTAGCTCTTGGGCTTCTTCAAACTTCCTTGGGAGCTTATCCTTGAGCATGAACCCAAAATGTCCTGGAAACGAGTTGGTGTAGAGGAAAAGATGATGTTCACTTATAAGGAAAAGATTCCTAGGAATTTGTTGAAGCAACTTTTCAAATCTGGTATCATACTCTTTGAAAATTTTATTCTCTTTCTTTCTCATTTCACTAAGTCGCAACAACGACATGTCAGGGTCTTATTTAGAGCCTCTTGTTCTTATGAATGCCTCATGGAGATCATCACACTTTTTTATACCCTTTCTAGGAAGACTATTATACCATTTCCTAGCATCTTCAACCAAAGTTGCAAAAAATAGTTTCATTGCTACATCTTCAACATCATTATTAATGGGATGATTTTGGAAACAAGCCTAAAAGTTATCCAAATGCTCTTCAACAATAGTAATTGTTATCACACAAGTTGTAGGTTGGGAAAAGCCCGACCCAACCACCAGTTGGCGACAACTTAGAGAGCACCTACCCACTGTCACCTTAGGCAGGTGTTCCTCTCACTTTAGAGGTGAGGTAGTCACCTCAAGGGGGAATCCCGGTGACCCTAGGGGGGATTGAGATGGAAAATGGAATATATGGATGGATGCCCCTAAAGGTCAATTCTAAATGGTAAAGGGAACTTGGAAATGAGTCCTGAAAAAGGTTTAGGGTTGCCAATGCTTTGAGTGATCTGCTAAGAGAAGAATACTTTCTCGAGACACAATGAAAACCAAATATACTTGTAATATGTTAGGTGGACAAGCAAGTTAAGCTTTATGTCCCTAATTGTAGCAATAATCAATGATATATATCAGCATATAAAATATAACAAGAGCTGAAAAATAAGTGCTATTGAATAAGCAAGAGACAAGCTAGTAAAGACTAGTTCAACTCAACAATGATAGAGAAAGACTTTAACACAAAAGCAAGGTTGTCACAAAAATCTTACTACAGTGATATTTATTAGCCTTATAGCTGTAAAAAACGAAGCTTTATAACAAAAAATTCGGTCAATGAAAATTACTTCAAACTATCTCAAAAAGTGCGCTAGGGTTAGTAGTTTGTTAGGGCAAAGTTATAGTCAATTCCTAGGGTTAGTTTATGAGTTATCCAAGGTTAAGAGGGTTAGATTTCTGCATCCCTAATGGTTGTAGGTTAGTTTTGTAACAACAACAAGTTTTAGTGGGTGAAAGAGGACGCCTCAATGAGGCAAGATAGCCTAGGGCTCAAGGAACAATGTCCAAGTGAGAGAACTTCAAAACATCAACTTTTCATGTTTATCAATGCAACGTTTTATTTCTCCAATGCAACAACTAGTGCCTTTAATTATGGGTTAATGGGGTCAAAAGAAAAGAAATAAATCTACTACCTCCTTGGGGGTATAAATGCTCTTATTCCCTAAGGCAAGTAACCAAGCTAGGGTTTAAAACTAAGGGGTGTATATCCTTATACTTCCTTAGCAAACCCTTGCAAACAAGTAACCAAGTAACCAAGCCAAGGTTTAAAACTAAGGGTTGTATATCCTTATACTTCCTTAGAAAACCCTTGCAAACAAGTGACCAAGTAACCAAGCTAAGGTTCAAAACTAAGGGGTGTATATCCTTATACGTCCTTAGCAAACCCTTGCAAACAATTATCCTATGCTTAACATAATGGTGGAGCTAGAGTAAGGGTGTATGCATTTATACTTCCTACTTAGCCTTAGCAAAATCAATCTTGAGATTGAATCACAAATGATAGCAACAAGTAAAAATCCTTACCAATCCAATAGAAACAAGATAAACCATAGAATGCCAAGATAAACCACCACAATAGATAGAAAATGACCTCCAAGAGCTAGCACATCATCATCATCAAATCCATAACCAAAGAAACACCATATCATAGCACAAGATACCAAAAGGCCTCAAGGGTAGTGAAAATTTCAGTCCTTAGCTCTTCATAATGGGAGAGTTATGATCCAAAATGAGATTTCATGATCTCTATTTATACAAAATGTCTATTACATAGTTTTTCCACATTATCAAGGGTAAAACATAAGATAAAGAGTCCACAACCATTATCTTACCCCTTGCAACAAAATAATATTAAACAATTCACTTAAAATTTACTTTTACACAAAAGAAACCTCAGAATAAGGTGACGTCACCCCTTTAGGGGATGTTTTGGCACTTTGAAGAAGACGTTAGGGTAGTAGATGCATGGCTAGGCTTCCAAAGGCCACTTGTCACTCATCCAAGTACTTTCTTGATGGCCTTCAAGATTTCTTCCTTCAAAACATGTTCGGAAACACATGTATTCCAACAGAAGACGAACACCTTCAATAACCACTCACATAACCATATCAAATATCAACACATCGATGTTTTCACATGGTAAAACCCCTACGGGGAAACATCCATGACCCCAACCAACGCAACCA
>JZKD02S1935395.1:10517-24141 GCA_000966675.3 Picea glauca | reverse complement strand
AGTGGAACAGATGGATGTGAAGACAACATTCCTACATGGGGATCTGGAAGAAGAAATCTACATGAAGCAACCATAAGGCTTTGTAGTGAAGGGAAAGAAAGAGATGGTTTGTAAGCTAAAGAAGTCACTATATGGTCTGAAGCAATCACCTAGGATGTGGTACCAAAAGTTTGACACATACATCCTTGGATTGGGATTTGTAAGAAGTAGAGATGATCACTATGTATATTCCAAGCAAGTTGGTAATCACTTCATTTATGTAGTGTTGTATGTTGATGACATGTTGTTGGTAGGAAATAACATGGATGTTATCAAGGAGGCGAAATCACAGCTATCCTCCAAATTTGACATGAAGGATCTCGGTGGTGCTAACTTCATTTTGGGAATGGAGATTAAAAGAGATCGTGCAAACATGAAACTTTGGTTGAATCAGAGAAAATGTGTTGAGACGATATTGCAGAGGTTTAATATTCATGGAAGTAAACCGATCAAGGTTCCTATTCCTATAGGTGTAAATTTATCTGCAGATCAGTGTCCCAAGGCATAGGAGGAAGAAGAGGACATGTCCCATGTTCCGTATGCTAGTGCAGTTGGCAGTTTGATGTATGCAATGGTCTGTACTAGATCGGACATTGCACATGCAGTGGGAGTTTTGAGCAGGTATATGTCAAAACCAAGGAAGGATCATTGGACAACAATAAAGAGGGTCTTCAAGTATCTTCATGGCACTACTAGTTATGGATTGTGCTACCAAGGAAGACCAGGATTGGACAGAGTGGTGGACATACATGGCTTTGTTGATGCAGACTGGGTTGGAGATCTAGATCATAGAAGATCTACAAGTGGCTATGTGTTTAACCTATTTGGAGGAGAAATCAGTTAGATGAGAAAAAGACAGGTTGTAGTGGCACTCTCAACTACAGAAGATGAATACATGGAAACCACTCATGCAAGCAAGGAAGCAATATGGTTACAAAGATTGTGTTCAGGTATTGGGTTGGTACAACAAGTAGTGAGATTAGATTTTGACAGTCAGAGTGCAATCTTCCTGGAAAAGAACCCAACTTATCATTCAAAGACAAATCATATTGATGTTTAGTATCACTTTGTGAGAGACATGGTTGAGAAAAAGAAGGTGTTGCTGGAAAAGGTTGACACTTTGAAGAATGTTGCAGATTCATTGACAAAGTCTGTGAACACAGACAATTTCTCCTGGTGTAGAGTAACAATGGGCATTGTTGCCCTAGATTGTTGACTATATAATCCCCTGGACCCCTGGATGCAAACAAAACAACAAGTGAAATAATGTTGGGTATGTGTTATATTCTTTGCATGTGTGTGTGTGTGGGTGCATCAGATTCGACAACTGCGTCTGACATGTTATATTTTAGCAGATTTTGTGGATTTTAGCGTGTTATATTTTTTGCTATTTTTAACGGATTTTGCTATTTTCAGCGGTTTACTAAATTAATCCCGGATTAAGGGATTAGGGTTTTGGTATCTAAGGAATACCTAAAAACATTGTATATATTGTATGGTGAATGGTGAAATTCTAGATAATGAATATAAGAAAGGTTTTCCTAGTTGAGGGTTTCCGGTATAAAATCTCTGTGTACTATGTGTACGAGCCATTGATTAAATTCTGTTTTGCTTAAGAATCTATATACATTGCTTTACTTCACAGGTTTAAAAATTACAAAGCAATGGGTGTCTAATTTAGTCCCTGTAAGGAAGAAAAGTGGTGAAATTTGACTCTGTGTCGATTTTCGAAACTTAAACCGAGTGTTTGATAAAGAAAACTACCCTGTTCCTCCAATGGAAAAAATTCTACAACAGGTGGTTGGCTCCGAAAGACTGTCTCTGCTAGATGGGTTTTCAAGATACAACCAGGTTCTTATGTATCCTTCAGACCATCTTAAAACCAACTTTCGTACTCCATGGGGCACCTACGCCTACATGAAAATGCCTTTTGGAATAATAAACGTCGGTGCCACTTTTCAGAGAGAAATGGATATTGATTTCCGTGGCCTCGTTAACCAATCAGTTGTGGTCGATCTTGATGATGTCACCATATTTTCTAAAAACAAGAAAGATCACTTCTCTCACCTTAGGGTTGTCCTGGAACGATGCCACAAGTTCGACATATCTCTCAACCCTAAGAAATCGGTCTTTGTAGTAGATCAAGGTAAACTACTTGGATCTATAGTTTCTAAGGATGGAATGATTATTGAACTCGAAAGAACCCAAGCCATTGCTAAACTTCCCCCTCCTTCTTCCAAAAAGGCCATGCAATCCTTTTTGGGCAAGATTAATTTCGTCAGAAGATTTGTCCCGAGTTTCTCAGAAATGGTTAAACCGTTAAAAAATTTAATTAAAAAAGATGTTTTGTACCGTTGGGGACCACAAGAAAGTCAAGCTTTTGATTCAATTAGAAAAAAAAGAATAGAAGCCCCTTCCTTGATGAGTCCCGATTTTTCTCAGGATTTCACTCTTTACACTTTTGCATCTGACTAATCTTATGTTGTTGTGCTTACACATAAAAACGTTGAAAGCAATGAGATACCCATTGCCTTCATGATCTCAGCTTTTAAAGGAGAAGAACTTAATTACCTAGTAGAAGATAAACAAGCATATGCTGTTTTCAAAGTAGTGAAACACTTCCGGTCTTACCTTTTGAAATCCAAAACCAAAGTTATTGTTCCTTACCCTGCTGTGAGAAACTTGTTAGTACAAAAAGAGCTGGGTGAGAAAAGGGTAAATTGGATGACTTCGCTACAGAAATATGACCTTGAAATAACCCCTGCACAAATTGTTAGAGGTGAAGGTCTGTGTAAACTAGTGTTCGATTCAGTTGAAGAACAAGAAAGTCAAATAAACACCTCAACTATGAATCCGCATAATGAAAAACAGATCAGCTGCACACAAGTTACACCTAATTCGTGGTATGAGAACATTAAATTTTATTTAACGCATGGATCTGGTCTCTACAATATTGATTCTAAGAACATAAGAGCACTTAGGTTTAAATATGCATCTTTCCAGTTAATAAATGATGTATTATTTCGAAATAACTTTGATGGTCTTTTTCTGCGTTGTTTAGAAAATGAAGAGTCTGAAAGAAGGCTATATGAACTTCATGCAGGTGAAGCTAGTGGTCACTTTGGTGGATATACCACTTCCCACAAAGTGCTAAGAAATGGATACTATTGGCCTACCTTGTTTAAAGATGCCTATACGATGTTCCTCAAATGCATAATTTTCCAAAAGGCTGCGGGATGGGTGAAAAAGGTAGCTTTCCCTTTGCAGCCTGTTACTGTAGATACACCTTTTCAACAATGGGGCCTAGAAATCATAGGACCAATTATTCCCTCTTCTTCGCAGTAGCACAATTATATCCTTACAACAACAGACTATTTTACAAGATGGTCCGAAGCTATACCTTTAAAAGTAGTAAACACAAATCAGGCAGTATCTTTTCTGAACTCTCATATCATCGCTCGATTCGACATTCCCAAATGTCTAGTTTTTGATAACGCCTCTTACTTTTCATCCCTTGATATGAATGTTTTTTCTCTGGAAAAAGGGATTAAACTGAAGTATTCTGCAAGCTACTACCCTCAAGGAAATGGCCTAGTAGAATCGACGAATAAAAATTTAATCAATATTATTAAAAGGACAATTTCATAAAATCACAAGAACTACCACAAGTCATTTTATAATTTACTTTGGGATGATAGGGTAAATCCAAAAGATTTTGTTGGTAATTCCTCTTTCTTCCTCGTTTATGGAATAGAAGCCATTCTCCCCCCACATGTCTTACTTCCTTCTCTGCAATTGTTGCAGAAAGTTCAAGAAGAGGAGTGCCTTCCACTAGAAAATTGAATAAATGCCTTATTAAAACTAGAGGAGGTGAGAGCACAAGAAAAACAGAAAATGGATCAGCACCAACAAATTGTAAAAAGTTGGTTTGATTCAAATTCATCTTCAGATATGAATTTTGATGTTGGAGATCAGGTTCTCAAGTGGGATAAAGTCCACAAGGGTAAGGGGGAACATACTAAGTTCCAAAACCTGTGGCTGGGACCATTTGCAATTTATGAAAAATTGGGTCTCATCTCTTTCCATCTGCATAATTTGGAGGGACACCTAGACACTTTCCTAGTGAATGGACAGGCTCTCAAGAGGTATTTCACCTGATGATTTCTGCTCCACCCTTTTGTAAATATTTTAGATTTTTTCTTTTTTGTTTTATTTTGGTTCTTTTCATTTTGCTTGATTTTAATTTTTTTTAAATAATTATGTCCGAGTCACCATTTCATTTGTGGAAGGGAATCTGAATTCTCATTCATTAAAAACAGTTGATAACTTCCCAAGCACTTGAGTAGTAAGTGCTAAAACTCAGATCAATAGAAGTAAGTTTATGTTCAAATCAATGTTTCTCGTTTCTCATTGAAATTACAGGAAGACACGATTATCATTAACAAAACTTCTAATGTTGTCCCTGTTTTAAGGAAAAAAACTCAACTGTACCTTCCCCTCCTCGAGATGGTTTATTAACAGAAATGTAAGTGTCCAAATCGTGATGAAGATCATCAAAACACGAGAATACTTTGTAAATGATCAAAATTTTCATTCCAAACTATGATATTTTCAGTATCACCCCGCTCTCTTGAATATCATGAAGTTTCTGCAAATTTATAAACAAAATCTAGAGAGTTGAAAGAACTGTAATGTGTGGGAAGTGTTTGTAAACCTACTAAGACACTGAACAAGTCTATTGGCAGTGGGTAAATGCATACATAATACCAAGGCAACTTCGCTGGGATGCTGAACAGGCCTACTGGCAGTGAAACAATGCCAGATTTAAGAAGATCCTCATGTATGTATTTTAATTTGATCGAGTGTGAAGATATTCTTTATCATGAGTGGATGACTCTTGGACATGATAGAGGTACTAGAGTGGGTTAAATGACATCCCTCGAGGCTATGGACACTTGCTGGCAACAGTGGCCCTGTCAACAGTATCAAAGCCAATTACATAAAACATCGCTATACTCATAATATAAATTAGACACCAGATTACATTTTGAACATAAATACATCTGATGCTAAACTGCTTTATTTTTTGAGTTATGATTGGAGTGTTTGATCTGTTGTTGACTGTTTCTTAAAATTTATTTCATCTAACCCCTTGACATAAATTTTCTGGTGATGCAGAGATAACTGCTTTGCCCAGTATGTCTCCATTGTTGGCAACCAACAATTCTATCAATTTTTATCACAATTAAAATCACCACGAAGGGATTATACCTTTATGTAGCTTCCACCTCCTTAAATTTATGAACATTCATGTTTTTGGGTTTCGAGGCAATGATTGGGTTAAACTTATCTTATTGAGTTTTTTTTTTGTTTTGTTTTTAAATTCATGACTGTAAGCATGAATTTAAATAAAAACTTGGTTTGGGATTTATATATTCTACTTAAGAAATTTCACTTTGAAGGCACCCATATATTGCTAAGTTTCAAGTTTTATGAACTTATTGATTGATTCACTATCACTATTTTTATGTATTTTGGGTAATCGTGACTTAATTGGCTCTATGGTTGATTGTTGGTTTTAATTTGTGAAATGTATGAATGTACCAAACATTGGTTTAACATTTGATATGGGTCTCATGCTCTCAATAGTCATATCAACACTCATGTCGCTTGGTAAAGGCATGTTGTACCCACGATTTCACCTCATCTTGTTGTCCTATGCATTAATGAAACCATTCTTTATTCGAATTGGTGTTTGATATTGTTGGAGGGTTTGGTATTCATCATGGGTAATGTCTTGTAGTTCTACGAGCCCTCTAGTTTTTCATTTTCACCAACTCATTTTATCAAGTTATGGAAGTCCCCAAAATTTTTAGTTTTTGTGCCATAAGAGTTTGCACAGACCTCTCTCCGCTACTCGTCTTTTGGAAGACGAAACCTACCTCCTGTATTATCTAATGTGTCTATTGCACAGTGGCCATGGCCCCTGTGGTTCGAATCAAGAAGAATGGTTGTCAAGCCCTTCTTTCCCATGATGACGCCATAGATGACCTGAAGGCTCACGGTTGGGATATCTTCCTCATGAAATTCGAAGGCTACAACCTCACGGTCGCTCAAGCCTTTACACAGACATTTGATGGTTTTAAGGACAAGGTTGGGGATGTGCAGTTGGAGGTAACCGAATATTTCATATCCCAGGCGACAAGACTCCCACTGGAAGGCGAAAAGTGGTTTAAGAATGCCAAAATGGAGGATGTTCTGTGGAGCTTGTTCACGGTCTCTCACAAATACACCTGCTATCCTAAAGGTATTCCCATTGCTTTTCTGAAACCTAGATGGCACAGCCTTATCTTAATTTTGAAACAATTTATCACATGTGAAGGCCGGTATGGTTTGGTATTTTTATACCACATCCGTCTGCTCATTCTATTCATAGGATTTGATTTGAACATGTCGTTATACTTTTTAATGAGCCTTTATAAAATGTCTAAACACTATAAGCATTAGAGCATGAACTGTCTGTCGAGTCGTTTTCATCACGGGCTCGCTAAAATCCTGTTGATTTCTCACCTGTCGCAAATCGGTGAAAATTGGGAGAGTTTCCTGAGCCGAAATGGTTTTTCCCAAGCCGACAGTACAATGAACCTGCCTTTCAGTGTAAACCCCAGTCTGGATAGTCCCGTGATCGAAAATCAGGGTTTCAATTCACCTGATGGTTGTGAATTTAATGAATCCGTGTCTATTGTTTTGGAAACCCCGGTGGTTAAGGAATCACAATGTATGTTTTCGCCCAAAAAATCATTGGAACAGGTAGTGGGAGAATTAAAAGGAAAAGATTCTCCTGTGCTTGCGAATGAACCTAATCAAAACAATATTGATAAACCTATTGTAAAGAAAATTCATAAGGGCAAGAAACAACGGAGCTCAGATTTGAATTTTAGGAATAAGAGGTCCGGTCGATTGATTTCTAGGAGTTTAAGGAATCGAAAAAGCGATCATTTGATATCGATCCCTATGATCAAGGTCAATGATCAATGTTCATATCAAGAGATAAATGATTTCTTGGCTCAAGAAGATCCGAACAACCTATGTCTCGTGAAAGAAAATACTACCCAGTTTGAAAAGTATGACTTCGTGTCTAGATTTCCCCCATGTCTCGAAGTCAAAGAAGGTTTTGTTGGCATTAGTAATGACTTGAAACAAGCCACAGGGAAAAATGAAATACCCTTTTTTAACTACATTTCATTTCGGTCTACCATTGCACTAGTACATTGTGACAATTTCTTAGATTGGATAGAGCGCTATTACAGGGATATTCTGTTGTTACAGGCTCAAGTAAAATGTCTAGCTATTCAGAATTCTCTGTTGGAATGAGAGAACCAAGATTTGAAAGCACACACAGAAAGGGAAAATAAAAGACTCAAGAGGTCTGGTAATATAATCATAAAAAATACAACCAGTTTCAAGGCCATCATAAATTCGGAACTGTCTGATCCTTCATTTACTAATTTCTAATGGTAAAAATGATTTTGTTTGATTTTATTTCATTCTGTTATGAAAAATTAAAATAGGGAGATTTAATTTTGATTTCCTTTGTTAATAATAAAGACTAGATACAAAATCTATGATTCTGTATCTAGTTTGTTTCTCATATTAGTTAGCATTATTTTCTGAATATCAAATTTGTTTTTCTATCTAAAGGAAATTGATGATTATGATGCTGAATACATGGAGCAAACACCTTGGATCATACACTCTATTATTCAATTGTTTCTTTCTTTTATGTTGATAAAACTTTGATTTATTTTGACAAATCAACTCATACACAAGTGGTTTTTTTTAGTTTCACTATTTTTCTAAGACTATCTATTTTTGGGGGATTGTACTCTATCTTGCATGGTAAGAGTTTTGTCAATCCAAACTAGTTTAAATACTGGTCACTCTTAGTAGTAAAGACATCTTTGGCTGGGATACATTATGGACATATGATTTTGAAGACTGATATGGAGAAGCTATTCACTATTTGGCTTTAGACCTGTGTGACGCTTACCCTATTATGTTTTTGCTTCCATCTTATGAAATGTTATTACGTTTGATACAACTTTAGTCTGGTTATCGTATGGTATTTCATATTATTAAGTAATTTGATGATGTTTGTAATTTGTTGTTCCAAATTACATCTGTGATCAATCTGTCATTTAAATATTGTTGATTTATGCTAGATATTGGATGATGGATTATATGAATGCTTTGTATCGAGTTTCCTTTATTATAAGTGTTCATTATTACAAGATCATCATATCTGTACATTTATCATTCTGCTGTTATATTCTTGTTCCAAATCACCTTTGAGTTTGTTCTGGGAGTATTAACACCATTCTGTTACAGGTTTCCCTCATAAGTAGGACATCTAGGAGCTTGAATTGCACAGGAAGATAAATTCATTTTAGTTGATTAATTACATGTTAGTTTACTTGTTCCTTAATTAGATTATTTATCAATGAAATAAGAACAACTTGAATTATCTTTGACTGTTTATCTATTCTTATTTCAATTACATTCGATTAACATTCTTTAGTTTTTTTTTTTCATATTTTAAGTATTAAAAAGAAAAAAGAAAAATGTATGTGCTTTCTTTATCTCTTTTATAAAAACTTTCAAAATAATCTATTTCGCAAGATACCCAGTAAATATTGCAAGTTGTACATACACTGTTCATAATCATATGCACATATTCATGTTTCTATTTTGACGTTTGTAAATTATTAAACTCATATTCTTAGCATTATAGATTTATAGATTAGTTTCATTTCTTTTTTTTTGGGATTTTAGTTGGCCAACAGAGCCATTAAACCCGTCGGGTCATTTCCTTCCAAACAGATTGGGTTATTTAGACAACCCCAGTCCGGAATTGACCTTCTAGTTGACGGTGTGTCATTTACACCCGTCAACAAATGGTGCTAGAAGGAGGGCCCGAATTTAATTGATGGCACGTGGAGGTCGAAAGACTCCTCCCCCACACATTCGCACTCCTGTCGTAACGCGTAGTCGCTCAGACAATAACATTACACTTGAAACACCAACTACCTCAAACGATAACACTGATATTCCCATTGAACCAGTGACACCAGTTTCTCAAGGGGTCGACGTCCAAGAAATTGTTCGTCATTCACTCATAAGAATTCATAGTGCCTTAGCCCGTATAAAACAACCTGGTAGGCCACTTAATCAACCCCTTGATTTCACGGATATCCAAGAACAAATTCAATGCACTGGTCTGCCTGAAAACCCTTTAGGTGGTAATACTACCAATCCTACCGAAACACCTATCCTTGGAGTTAGAGGATCTGTTATTCCACCATCTCCACCTGGTTCTTCTCCATCCTCTTCAGGAGGAGGATCTTCAAATGAAGGCAAGTATTCATCAGAACCATATCAGCCTTTGACACCACCAAATCCCATGGAAAACCAAAATAATCTTGCCAGACCTTGGCTCGCTCAAGATGTCGTGGCTATACCAGGACCCCAACACCCATTACCTAAACATCCGAAGAAATGGCTACCTAAATTTGATCTAGATTCAAAGCAATCCGCTGAGGATCACATCAAGAAATTTATGTTAGCCATTAGACTCCAGAGTGTTGAAAGTCAAAACATTACAGTTATAGCTCATAATTTTTTTATAAAATTGAGCATCGTCTTCAAATTCATCTTTAAACTAATCAACAATATCATATATCCAAAATTCATCATTCTTAACAGACACATTATCATCTTCTTCGATGTCATTTTTTTCTTCCATTGTGTCATTTTGTTCTTCCATTGGTTCTTTGATATCTGCAAGTTCTTCAAAGTGATCCTTTCCAATCATTCCTCCTAATGGTACTTGAGGTTCCTTTGACAATTTTGACCCCTTTGATTCACTAAAATCTCTTTTCCTCAAACCAACTTCTTGCATTTCATCTGGAAGAGATGGAATACCATTAATTCTTTGTTGAATAAAAATGCACTGCATTGGGTCAATTTCACTGGCTATGAAATTCCTTCCTTTCTGTAGGCAACACACTAATTTTGTACCTAATGCCCCAATACAAAATAAATAATGAAGTTAGATATTGTAAACATACATAAATTAAAAATAATATAAGATTGAATTATGATTTAATAAATATTAGATCATAATTCTTACCTGAACCCGAGATCAAATCCAAAACCCAATCTCCTTCATTTGAAAATGCATCTATAAGATAATTAATTAATGCTTGTGGTTTTTGATAAATGTTAACCATATGTCCTTTCAAATCTTTTTCCTCATATGTTATCTTTCTAACCACAACATTGTATACCAATATACTACTAGGAGTCTCTCCATCCTTTGCATTGGTAATAATAGAATTATAAGAATCATCTTTTGTCCAGGTTGCAAGATCTATATTCTCAAAATCACATTTAAATGATTCTCTCTTGGAACTCTGAATATTAGGCTTGTGCCTGTAACATAAATAAATGAAAATTCAATTAACTTGTGAATTAATAAAATTGTTTTCTAATCTTAATTGCTAAACATACACTTTCAATATCTTACCAAATAAATTGCATCCTTGTCTTTTATTTCCCCTTGAAGCTTGATTGTACTAATCGTTGTTGTGTGTCTGAATGAAATACTAGAGATATCCAAAATGATGATGTTATAACTTCTGTAAATCCCATAACCACTTTACTAAAAGCTTGGTAATTATAAGGCTCAATATCATATCCAATGTTTTGGATATTATAACCATGAGGGATATCTGCAATAACTAGGGAGTATTATTTTTTAAGAATAGTATTTGCAAGTTGTTCACAATCACCTAATATCACTTTATATTGAAGAGTTTCGAGCCCATTCCAAATGTAGTGATCAAGGGTGTCATCAAGTTGAACATTTTGAACACGTCTCCTTCTTTCTCTTTAAAACCTGACTTTTTGAATAAAAGTTTTGAAAGTTTCAGGCTCCATCTGCATTCTTTTTTGGCATCTTTAATGAAACAAACAAACATATAGTTATATATCTATAACTATTAAAATATAAATAAATTAACTTACAAACGAATAATATGAATGTAACAAATCAACATACCTTTTTGAATGCAACAAAAAATTGTTTCAATACTGCTGAAGAGCTTGAATCTGGATAGTTGAGTTTAACAACATCCCAGATTTCTTCATTCAAGATATTGACCATTTTCTCTTGTATTTTCATATACACCTTGTGACTAAATAAAAAAAAAATGTTAAACTGAAAAAATTAATTTTCTTGTCTTAACATAAATAAAAATAACTCAAGAGACTTACATTTTAAATTCATCACACATTTCTTCCATTGAAAATTCATCACACATGATAATATAGTTATGATAATTTATCATCCTTCACTCCTTGTATTGATATCCAAGGTGTCATAGTCATATCATCTTTAAGATTTTTTTATGTTAGGACCTGTCTTACTTGTGCCACATATCAATGGTTTAGCCTTCTTAACTCTCTGATTTTTTATACTAATATTTTCCCATAGGGTGAATATCTCATATATCAAATCCCATACTTGTCATGTTCTAAATCCCAATTGAAAATAACTATCCACAACTTTAAATATATCACTTCCTTTGCGATTTTTGTTCTTTTGTATTTTCATCATCAAGTGAGAATCCTATTTCCATACAACATTGCTTCTGAAACTTAGCATGAACATTTGATCTCTCCCCACGACATATTTCATAAAATTCATTATGGATAAATCTCACCCTTTGAATGAAGGTCATAGACATTTTGTACTCATTGTCTATGTTATGATGCCATGCCAATAACTTTGCTTCTGAATATGTGAGATTTGACTGACATAAATTATGCATTTGACTGTCTCAAAAAGAGGATTATTGGGATATTCTTGCATCAATTCTCTTCTAGCCTCTGTAGAATGATTTCCTCCAATCACATAATATTTGTAGTCAAAACATTTTGATCTATCAAATTCTTCCCTTGTAGGAACTTCCATTGGGTCCACACGAACTAGGTGGTCAACCACATGTTTATATGGAATGTACCTAATCAATGCTTTCAAATTGTGAATATGCAAGTGATGCGGTTTTCTAATTTGATATTTTTCCTGCCCTTTTGTGGGTTTATAAAGTTGTTTCACATTCAACTGAAATATTTGTCCATCATCAACTAAGTTTTCCATCCTCATTCCATTTCGAATGACATTTTGCGTTGTTTTCATAATACCATCCTTTAGATCAACACCTAGTGTTATTATTTCTCTTCTACCTTTAGGACTTTCACTATAATACTATGAGCTAACGATGGATTCTTGAACATTGTCAACATTTCTCTTCTTCCTCTTATGATTTAAATGTGTTTCATATAAATCAATGATTACTTCATAATCAATAGGAATAGACTCATCATCAACCATCGATCTTTTGCGTTTATCTTGTTTGTTGTTTTTGCGAGCACTGGTGACCTCATTGGGACCAATTTCAACAAAATCTTCATTTGGAGTTTCCTCATTTTCAGATGTAACCCTTTTAGGATTTCTAGAATGAGGATTTTTATTTCTTCTTTCATGTTCTTCTTTGTCTACTCTTACAGGTTCAACCTCCATTACTTTATGTTTCTTTTTCCTTCCTTCTTGTGCCTTTTCAATATGAAAAGCGTTTATGACAATCATGATATTCTTCTCTGTAGAGTAAATCCTCACTAACATATGTGAACGTCGTTCAACAAAATCCTGTAAAAATAAAATATAACATTTTCATGTTACATAAAATTAAAACATTACCATGATACTAAAAATAATAAACACAAAAATAGAAATAAAAAACTTACATTGCCTTTCTCAATGTCATCAATGATTGATGAACATAATTCTGAAAAACATCCATTCTTGTTATAATTGCTCAATTCGAAACAATATCTAAACTTGATATAAGTTCTCCCTTGTTTGACAAGTGCATAAACAATATTTGTGTCTGGCACTAAACATATATCTCGTAACAAGCCAAGTGCTTGATAATTTCCTTGCACATGTTCTAATTCAGCACAATACAAATATATATGATCTCCATTGTTGCCTTGCTTGTCTTTAACAAACCAAGAATATTCTAGTTTGTTTTCACCTTTCACAGATTTCCACTCTCTAAGATTCTTCATTGCCTGTGATAGCTCAGGTGTTATGCTATCATTTTGTTTTCTGACATTCATGGAGGTTCCAGTTGCATTTTTGGATGCCATTATCGCAGGTCGTGATCTAGATATATTCATAGATAATCTCTTTCACCATATTCCTATATTAAGATAAAAAAATAAAAATTAGTCCTTTCACATTATAATAAACTAAAAAGAAACATTGAATATAAAAACTAATGTAAAAAAAATTCAATTTGTTTTTACCCATATGTAAATTTTTTTTACCCATGGAGTTATTGGGCTTATGACAGGAGTGTGCCTTGGCCGTGGGGGCCCAACCCCCCGTGGCTAAGGAACGGTCCGCTTGGTGTACCCCGCGGCTAAGGCACAAACATTGCCTAGTAACCACCATGGGCCA